>VWYH01009496.1:103731-124256 GCA_013399365.1 Pampusana beccarii
CTCTTCCAACTGAAATGATTCTATGATTCTAAATGATTAGGTGAGACTTCACTAGTTCCTAGTGGAGAAGACTAGTTGCAAATTAGTTTTAAGACAATAAATCCTCTCCAAAGTAGTATCTATTAATATCCTTATGAAGTGAAGGCGTATAAGCACCTATATACTATATGGTTGCAGGTACAAACCAGTTTCTTGCAAACCAAGGTCAATAGTAAAAGGGAGGCATCTCCAGAAGGTTGTTCCCGGCACTTAAATTCTTAATCCCTGCCCAGCCCTTTAAATTTTGCTGCATTTAAGGTCTTTTTCTTTAGGAGATATCGGCAGTTCTCTGGACAGTAAGGTAAAGAGGGTTGTGTGAATATCTACGGCAGATCTCCTCCAACATGTGTAGCAACTTGTGATGTTTTGCTAGGGATCTAGATAGAGTTTCAGGAGAAGCAGAGAAATATCTACCAAGGCCTGATGCCTTCATTTAGCTCTATCTTGCCTTTGTGATTAATACAGAATGTTAACGTAAACTCCAGCTGCTCAGCATAACATAAGCCCTTTTAAAGAACATGTAAATGCATGTTTGCCTAAATCTAAACAGCAACCATGTGGTGGTCTACACTTGAGTGAATGTGATATGTTTATGAATAGTACTTACTAATACATGCTCTACTTCTCCAGCTCTTAATAACATTTAACTTCTCTTTGTCCTTCAACAAAAAATATTTAGGCAAAACAACACAGCAATAATCATCACGTTTCAAACAATAATGAGTCTCTCTGATATGTCACCTGCAACAGGTAATATAAGCAAGATGTAGCTAGATAGCAATTATCCAGCCTGAAGCAGTGATGAAGAACTATATTATTTCTAAAAATAGCTGAAACTATTTTGAAGTCTTTGAACTACTTTTAAGACTTAAACAGCAACAAAAAGTCAGACAAAGGCTGACACCAGTAAACACATGTCAACAGGAAAAGGAGTACAGAACATGGGTTATGTACACTGTGTGCCTTAGGGGTGAAGTTAACCTCAGGATGAAGCAGCTTCACAAGGCGCTCTGCATCTTCTAGGTCTGCAGCTTTATTTGACCTTCTGGTGCTTTAATAGACATATATAAGTCTCTGAATTTTCCCATTGGCTTCAATGCAAACACACATGTGTAAAGAACTTTGCTTGACTGGGTCTCATGGGCAAAACCCTATTTTTATAGGTGTTCATTTCCTACTGGAGACATTTGAGTACTGTTCCAAGTTTACAGTTTCCAGCCATATCTACGTAAATCTCCTCACTAAATTCTATGGCAATGATCACTCTACTAAACTACCTGAGAATGATACATATATATATATGTAATATAATTTAGTATATAATGAAAACTAAAACAAATAAAAGTTTTGTTTTAAAATAGCCTTTAAGAAGATCAGCTTGCAATACAATACTTCATATGTGGATTTCTGCTAAAGAAAGATACATCTCCTAATTATCTATATCTCTGCTTCCTGTCCAAATCTGAAGTATACTTATAAAAAAAAAATCACGTTTTGGTAATAAATACAAGCCACTGGTTCTCCCTGGACTTCCTTTCAAAATTCCAAATCCCTGACATAACTCAGATGTAGGATTTGTGTTTAAACGGATTAATAAATTATTGGTTAAACCCAGATGCTTCCCCTTCCCAGAAACTATGGCCTTTAAAGTGCACCTTTTCTAAGGACACAAGTAACAAAACTTTCCCAAATTCTATCTGTAGTTTCCCATGTAGCGCCAAGTGATGAGTCCCAAGTCACTACACAACCAAGTTGTTATTTTGCTTTTTCTGTCTTCAGAACATGTTTTTCTATGCTTTGACAATACATTTTTTTCTTTTTTAACTTTAAACAGTGGTAATAAAACTAATTATTGTTGGTCTATTTAAGATTAAGAACCTCAGACACTCAAACACAAGACATCTTAATTAGTAAGGCAGTAAGCACAGTGGTCTAAATAAAAACCTCACAGCTGAATGAACTGATGTTTAGTATACAAACGATCTTATATGACACCAATATAGCATATTTCCCATAAAAGACAGATCTAACATCATACAGCACTTCTCAGAAACACAGAGCTAACAATTTTATATCATAAACCTCACTCTCCAAGATTCTGTCTCAGTCATCATTCCTGCATGTCCAGCCTCTTTTCAAGGTTGTTTTTACCGAGCCTCTTGAGCTTTCAAAGCATTGAAGTAGTCATGCAAAGATGTTGTGACAGACTTTTTTGTAAGCACTGAGTAAACCTAAATTAAGAGCACAAATAATCCACCTATCTATACAAATCCAAAGAATGATCATCTTGTTTTAAGCCTCCTGAATAAATTCTTTTACTTCAGAAGAATTACTCATTTTATAGGGTTGAAAGCAGGGAGGCAGACAAGTTGAGATTTAGAGGTGACATTCCTCTGACTAAATGCCAATTCTTACAATGTAGTCATCTGTATTTCAGCTAGTTGCCCTAGGCTCAATGCACAGTCAATGGAGAAATGTAGACATCCTAAAATAGACATCTAGAGCAGATCAGATTAATTACAGCCTAGAGAAGCAGATTTCTATCCCCTGATTGTAAAGGACGTCTACAGGGAATGAGCTCGGCTATGGACCTCCACTCCCGTGCGTGGCTCAAGTCTGGTACGATGTATCCAACTCTAAGTGGCTATCGGCTTTCACATGCATTTAATTTGGAAATTTGATCCCATGTTTACTAAAACGAAAGCGAAAAAGAGCTTTCTCATTAGAGTAAAGCTTTTTAAATACAGTTAGAAAGTTGTTTAAATATAGTCACGTTACACTCACACACATATTTAATAATAATTACTACTTATCATTTTTATGTCAACTTTTACCTGTGCTTAACAAGTTCTACTGAGAATAGAAGAGGAATATCTAGACTTACATTTTCTGAAGTGCACATTAACTGGCACCACTGGGAGCCACAGTGGAGCTCCCATAGAGTCTCCTCGGTTTCTGACTCGCTCAGCACGCACATGAGGCTGCTGGCAGAAGCATCAGGGACAGGCAGGACTTGCGAACATATGACGACTCTTAGCTTCATACTCCCATTCTTTCAATACAGATGGTCCAAGTGAGTGCTTTTCTGAGTGCTTTGCAAGCACTGATAGTTGAGTCCTAATTTAGAAGTGAATCGAATAAAACAAACTGTTTCTCAGTCAGAAAGCACATTTTAAAATGCTAATCTTCAAGATTAGTAAATGTAAGATAAAAATGCATTCTGATTTCAGTCTAACTTCGGCTTCCTCCTGTCACAGCCTCATCCTGGGTCTTTTTCACCCAGCCTCAGAACTCTGGTGTGAAAAACATAACAGACTTGATGTACGAATGAAATATTTCATCTCACTGTCCCAAGAGAAAGAGGAGGGAAAGAAAACACTTCTGTTGGTAGCTGTCATCCATGTATCAGGAACAACCAATGCAATAAGCCACCACAAACGTAACGAAAATCATTTTAATGAAGAGCGTGCCTATTGCGTCAAGTCCCACAGAAAAGCAGGGTAAGGGTTTGCCCTGCACTCGGTGCCCTGGCTTGTCCTCACTTATCAACGTAAGTTCAGCCATGTCAACTGAGCTCCAGCTCCTGCAGTACGCTGAATAATGCAGTTATATATCCCATCACTAGTTGTCTACATCCCATTATTACTCTCCTAGACTTGATGTAGATAAGCATCAATGCATTTATTTTACAAATCTTGTTACTATTTGAAATCCTTCTCCTCTTCAATCAATGTCCGGGTTGTTTTCCCTCTGCTGCACTTTGCTGTTGGTTGCACATTTTGGGTTACATTCTGTCCTTGAAGGACAGTGACTGAAAATAATCTGAAACGAAATCACGTATGTCATTTCTACCCATGGTCTTTTGATTAGAAAGCAGTCCCAAACAATCTCCCATTGGCAAGGCTCTGTATTGTGGGACTGAACATCTCCATGCTGCAGCACCTCAGTCTCATTTCTTACAAGGTGGGACTTTCTTATCATTTGTCTTCCAAAGCAATTTGTCAGGATACTGACTTTACCATAACCTCCTCCCATGAAAATTCACAACAGATGCAGGTATTTAATCAAATACAGCATAAGGCAAGGCAAAAAGAAAAGGATGGCAGACAATTATATAGAGGATAAGGCAAAGTCACATAGGGTACCATTCAGTCCCAAATGCATGCCGAGTCCAAAAAATCTCTAGTATGGGGCAGTCATTTGCTTAAGAACAAGCATAAACATAAATAATAATGAATATGATTATTTTGGGATAGGATATTTACAAGTACAGTGATTTCATTGTGGAGAAATACCCATTAAATGTTTTCCAAGTCCAGCAGAAATATTGTTATCTTTGGACAATGCAGTTAGATTGAGCTCATCCTACATTGAAAAGTGCCCCGTATGAGTAGATGTTGATAGATGGTCATTTGGAAATATGTTTGGAAAAGCAGCTATCAGTGACAATCAATACACCACTTTGAATTTTCCCTTCAGAAGTTAAGATTTTTAATCTGGAAATTGATAGCAACCTGACCTAACAAGTATCTTAGCAAAAATTCTACAATAATGATACAGCAAAAGAATGGAGACACATTAATTATTACTTATTTTACAGAACACACAGGTCTTCCCTTGAAAGATTCTGAAAATGGGTGCACATATGAAGAAGGCAGAAAAAAACCTATGGGAAGATAAAGGAGCTAGGGGGCAATATAAAACTATTCAAAATGATCCCTTTGCAAGTCTTAATATACATTTTAGAGTTGTTTAGCTGGCTTAATAATGCCATTTCTTAGCCCTTGCACTTGGAACAGACAGGATGCAGACCTCTGATCCTTAAATTAAAGAACATGCAACTTTATGCTGACAAAGCTTTTAATCATCCAGAACACACATTCTACCACAGCCACAATTTTGATTCACTGACATAATTCCATGGTGCAATCAGATAAAGAAAGGAGAATAATGGTCTCCTCAAAAGCCGGGTTCTAGTAATCTTTGTTACTAGTCTCAAGCCAGCAGACGAGCTGAATGTGAAACAAGATAATGGCAGCAAACAATGAAAATTCCCACTGAACGGGCTCTCTGCTGGTGTTCAGTGATTTCCCAGCAGCCCTGTTATTACGGTTCCAAGTCCCTGACCTTCCTCTTACTAGTCAATGACAAAAATCCACTTGCCTACAGACAGAGGAAGACTCATTGTAGGCATGGATGCTATTTCTTAAACACAGGAGGAAAGAGGTAACACTGATTCTAATGCCAAATTAAAAAATGAATAACATTATTACACGCTATATTAGGTTTACTAAAGTATAAATAATAATTCCACAGGAAAATGCACTTTATATGAGAAATCAGCAACCACTGAAAATTTATTTTTTTCAGGTGGCTTTTATCATTGTATTTTAACAGCTTGAAATAGCATTTTCCTCTTCTGCTTTGGACAACTGGTGAACGCGGAGTGCCTGTTTCCTCCTAACAAAAAACCTCATTGGGGAGAAATTCACCCTTTAATAAAGAAACAAAGAGGAAAGGAATTTAACATTTTCTTAGGTAAGCTTACCTCAGATAATGTCTAATAATTTCAGTTTGGAGAATTATGCCACTAAGAACAGCTTCTCCAATCAAAGAAAAACCTTCTTGTCATGCCCTGTGTCTGCTGCCATGTAGCTATACCCTGACAGACTATAATCACACAGGTACAGTTGCTCAATATTATTTTGTGCCTTTCTGAACTATGCAAAAATGCTTTTTATTACTGACTGTAGCAAAACCACCCTGTGAAGTGCTATGGTGCATACAGAGCCACGCTTCATAAGTGCCTTCTAGAATTATACACATACTTCTAGTTCCTCCGTTGCACTGGGTGCAGCTGAACTCAACAGGGGAAGGATCATTTTGGCAGACTACTATAAAGAAGTGAACTGATCTGGGATGATCATGACCCCCTATAGCTGACCCTAGTGAATGCAATCAAAGAAAAGTGGATGTATGTGCGGAGAACCGCTGCACGTCTCACACCAGTGAGATAACTTGAGTGGTTCTTTTCCACTGGCTCATTGGGAGAAGAGCACAGTCTGTAATTTGAATAGCAAATAGTACAGCATTACATTACGTGACACTGCTCACGTAAGTAGTACAGGGCTGTCAAACAACAGGTGAGATATTTGCTCCATAGACTGCTTGACAGAAGGGGAAGGTCAGCTAATCCCTGTAAACTGCAGTTCAAAAGTGGTGTGACAAACGGTCCCAGGGATGTAACACCTAGCATTATTCCAACAATTACGTTTCCCAGGTAAAGCAGATAAATGCTTGTTTATCCCAGATTTTAGGAGTGTTCCTAAACTCATTAAGTTGCAGGAGTTAAGATGAGAGCTCATAAAACAGGAGTGACTATAGCAAGAAGATGCTTTAGTATTCTTACATACCTCTCACTCTCATGCTCTTATGCACTTCATTAAAGTGAGGACTGAGGTTTTATACTCAAATCTTGGGAATGTCAAGGCAGTAGCAGGGCTGATAAAACAGATGACCAGTGTACCAAAATCCTTACAACTTTATCATGCTTTTGTTTCAGGCATTCACGGAGACAAAGTCAGTTCTTCCTTCTGCACCCTGAGCACCTGCCATTTCCAGTTCCTACTTCCTCTCCCATCTCATGAAGTCACTAATTTTTTATGAGTTATTAACATGTAAAGAGCTGCTCTAGAGTGCCAAGTGCTCTGTAAGTCACTGATGACAGCTATAGCTTGAGCAAGGGCACATTCCTGCTAAGTTTTCTCTGGACAACTTTGGTCCTGGCTTATCCAGGTGAGTAGACCATCCAGGTAATGTCCCCAGGCCAAGATTAGCTTCACAGTCACACGTAGGAATGCTGTGTACCTTCCTGTCACCTATCTTTTAGCTATTTGCATTTAGATCTGGCTCTGGGTTGTCCAGATCCTGACTCACCGAGGAGAGCACTTAGACCTCAGTAGTCAGCAGCCCTTCCCTACAGTGATGTACAGGGAAAGGGCTGGACTCTTCCATAAAGATTGCTTCCAAGTCACCTCCCAGAAGGGAAAGAACTTAATTAGTATAAATGCAGACCAAGACTACTTAGAGCATACTCAAACCAAGCTAAGGTTTGACCCCTACTTGGCAGAGTAGTTTTTCTTTATTTGGTTGTTTTTCTTGAAAACTGGCAGAGTGACAACCCCAGAACAGCTGTTTTTTTGTAAGGGCTGGTATGTCAGGAAACCTAGCCCAAATGACCCGGAGTCTCAAAGGCTTATTTCACCCTTTGCTCTCATAAAGTACAATAAACTTCAGGGCAATCTGAGTTTGTACTTAGATCTTGGAGCCCACAGATGTGCTGACCAAAAACCAGAAAGGAATCCCCAAGTGCAAGTACAGCATAATGCTTAAAAAGATACTAATGTGGTAGGAAAAAGAAGATGAAGGAGTTGGAAAGGGTTGAAGAAGTCTAAAAATCCCCAAACATACCTCTTTAAGACAGCTTTTGCTTTCATTGTAATTTAATCAGTATTTCAGCTGTTTCTTTAGGGGAGACAGTCATGTGGGTCTTCTACACACACCTGTAATTGCCCTTAGGTTGTATGGAAAGCAACTGTTTACAGGGAAGCCTTCAGTATAGCTTATTTTTTACACTCAAATTACTTTTTAAAGCCACATAGTTGGACTATAAGCAAGAAGAAAGAAAAATGAGAGACTGGGAGAAGACGAAGTCAAAGAGGTGACCGCTCTCAGCAAGATTTTCCACACATGCAAAATCCCGACTCTGCATTTTGTAAACAGTAATAAAAGAGAAGATCCAAAGGGATGTGAAGGAAATTGCAGCACTGAGATGCTGCGAGGCTCAGTCATTGCAGACAGACAGTCGGGAACACCAGTCACCAAGAGATTAATTGGGACTTGAGTCAGGTTGGAATTAACTGCTGCATCTTGTTGGCTTGTTGGGCACCATTTGACCCAGATCAGCTCTGAAACCAGGCTCAGGATGTGGCTGTCACAAGGGGGAAGGTGCCTTGGTGGCTCCACACCACAGTGGTGGAGGCCGGTGGGAGGGCTCAGGGCTCTTTTTGGGGGCAGAAAGGTTGATTTGGGGTGGGCACATGCACACACCTCCTGAGCAGACTCCTGTCCCCAGGGGTTCCTGTGCAGCAGAGCAGCCTAAACACACGCACAACCCCAAGCACTAATCTCAGCAACATCAAATAAGATGATTCATTATTTAAAGCCGAGCACTTGCATAAACACTTCTCTGAGCTCCAGGGAAAGAAGTGCAGGAGACCAAGAAGATGCAAAAAGTGAAGCAAGGACAGCAGAAAGTCCCAGAGAAGATGAAGAGTTCACAAGCCAGAGGGACAGACAAACTTTCCCAGAGAGGGAACAGTTCTTCCTTTCCCCAGAGGACACTTGTTTTGTTTATCTGAGGTTTTTGGTGTATTCTTTCAGCTGTCTACATGTTTGGGGGCTTGTTTTCATTAATTTCTGAAGGGAGAGACTTTTAGGGGTTTTGGGTTTGTTTTGTGGGGTCTTTTAAGGTCTTCAACTGTTTTCTTTCCTTTTAAATTAGACCTTACTTGAATATCACATTTTTCAGCAGAACTAACTAACCTTGGAAATAGGATTGTTTTTGTAACCAGGTGGGGTCACACCCATCTGCACTCAGCATTATTCACACTGGCCCTTGTCCAGGATTTTCCCCAAGACTCTTCAGGGTGGATTTCATTCCTGTTTAGCTCCAAACAAAATGTTGTGTCCTGATCTAGCCTCTATCTCCTTTCAGCTCTCCTGGTCCTTCCTGAAGGACCCACTGCACCCATCATCCCCTGTCCAAGGAGACTTGCAGCTTTTCATGGTCCTAATGGCAAACACATGGTGCAGAAAGGATTGGGCGAGAAGAGCTCTGTATAAGACCAATTGCTCCTGAATAATTTTTTCACCCCCAAGAAACAGATCTTTTCATTTCCAAAGGGTATTATTTGATAACATATTTCAACAGAGCTGAAAATCAGTTAGCACCTAACGTTTTCAGGTGTTTCTTTTCTTCTGTCTGTATCTCCTACAGCCAGCAACAACATCCCATAAGTATTTCACTTGATTTCCTAGCATGGACTTGGCTTTCAAGAATAAATCCCTCTCTCCACAAGGGCAATTTACTTCAGTTTGATCTGTGCTAAGCCCCAGCAGCAGAACAGCATCAAAGAGTGGTCCCTCTGCAGCTCAGCTCCCGGCCACCGCTGCCTGGTGACACTCGGCAGCCCTGCTTCTCCTTATCTAGCGACTTTGCCTTTTACATTATCTATCTTGTTCTCAACTCCTGCCATTTTATCATTTCCCCACTGTGGCCCACCCTGCTTGCAGGGCTGGAACGATGTCTTTTTGTTCAATCTAAGCCAGCAGCAGGCAGTCTGCTGGTTTGCTGCATGCTCATGAAGCAGGAGCCCTCAAATGACAACACAGGACTCAGCTCTTGAGACCAATTCCTGGTGGCAGCTTCCCCTCACCTCCTCATCCTCCTACTGGAACAGGCCCACGTATGTCACTGCCCTCCTAAAACCACTCTGCTGAGCAGCCGCCCAGCTGCAGCACCTGGCTGCTGGAGCTCATGGTCCAGCATTTCAGCCTCTCCTGGCCCCATCCCCTGCTTGGGCAGAGATGCTGAGCTGGGACCCAGGGGCTGATGCTGGCTCAACAGTGAGAACAGGCACCGCTGGCATGCAGAGCCTGACAGCACCATCTGAAACCACCCAAGGATGTCTGTCTGTCAAACCCTTCCCCTTGGATGCTAAACGCCACAGGGACAGCCCCGGCATTTGAAGGCGGATGACATGCAGCATCATTTTGGGCAGGATCCTTTCCACTCGGGTTTGCTGGTCTCCAGGGCAGGGGCTGAGAGCAGCGGCCGCTGCCCTGCCTAGGGACAGTTCAGCAGCTGGGGCCATAAAACCTGTCAAACTGACACGGCACACACACAGGAAAACCACAAAAGTCATTCTTTCCACAGCGAGCTACCCAATTCACGTGATTTTTTTCCTGACAGAGTAGATAACCATTTTGCTAAACGTATTTCACATTTTATGAGCATTTTCCTTGCACCTGCTATTGCACATTTCTTATGGCATTTCAAGCTTCCTCACCCAAATGTGGTACCAAGGCTGTTTCTGCCAAGAACCGCTTAAAAACCACAAAAATTATAGATGGCACCCTGCTCTTGGCCATGAACATTGCCAGTTTGAAGTTCAGGGCCTTAACCTTTTACTTGATAGTATAACACTAAATACATATTATTAGTAGTAATTAGTCATTTTTTCTCAGAAAACCTATGTGTCAAAGGCATCTCTTGTATCTAGCACCTATATATAAACACACTCTCTCTATATCTATCTGTATACATCCGTATATATATCTATATTTATCATATATACACACAAACATGTGCCCATGAGGGAAGTTAGAATTACATGCTAGCAATTGTGCCTGTCCCTGCTGCTTCTTGCTTTCCCATTTAACTGCTAGCTGATACTTTGACTGCAAAAAAGCCTGGCATGAGGTGACAACCTGTCACTGTACCGAGCCTGGAAAGGAAGGCAAGAAAATTGCACTTAACTGCAGCTGGCAAAAAAAGGAGAGTAGAGGAATTTGAAAAAAGCGGTGAACTTGGTGTAACAGGGAAAAGAAATCTAAGAATTGTGTAAATTGTGTAAATTTCAGTATAACTCTACAACCAGACCAAGGGCAGTGGGGAAAAACAAACACTCACAAAAACAAACGAAACTTCCAAGGTGTTAGTAATGTTTTGCATGCTTAGAAGTGGGATGTTGCAGATGATCGGCTGACCTTGGCCACAACATTATAAACTTGCCCCCGAAAGAGCTCTAGGGTCTGCGTTCCCACGAAAAATTGTAAACTGCTTAATCTGAGAAAGCTGCACTATTTCATATAAGAATCAGAGAAGTCTGAAAACCTTTCTTTATTCCCTAACGTTCATGTTTGCAGAAAACAGCTAAAATAATCTAACTGTATGAACTGCCTAGTAAAAATAATGCAGAGGATTTGAATGAGACTGGAAAGTATGGATTGCAAAGCTAGTGAATGATTTGCCAATGCCACTGAGACTTAGTAGAAGTCTCTTCCACTGCTTTACAATCACCATATTTTATTAACCAGCCCAACAGCACACGGTAAAAATTGAAATCTGCTTACAAAGCTGGCACACATGGGAAAACCTCACTCCTGGCTGTTTTATTTTAAACAAAACCTCCCGTAGCTCCCCTTGTTTGCTTGTTTTTCCCCCCAGACCAGACAGCATGTGGCTTATGAGCCACACTGATAGATGCGATAAAGCTCCTGCCAGATCTGATTGATGACCGCAATAGGAAATGCTGTGAAGGTCACACTGTAATTCTCCATTTGCAGCTGCTCCTGGTAAGAAATGCTACAGCAAAATAAAATCTGGATCTGCTAAGTGCTAATAATAGGGAAATTCCCTCCTTACCTCTTCTCTTCCAGATCTGAACAACAGGAATGCCATAAGCATGTATAACCGATGAGAGACAAGATAAGCTTCAAAGAGATAGTTAAACATACTTTAATGGACAAAAAAGATCCACCCACAGCAACTGGCCATATATTGAGCCTTTATACATTTGAAGATGGTTCATAGCGGTCTCGCATGGAAGCAGCATATTAAAGAGCTTTTACTGTTCGCTTCTCTGCAAAACTGAGATAACATACCACCACATATTCTCTGCGAAGGAGTGTGTCCCTGATAACGCGAATATGTGAATTAAGCTCCTTCCCCAAAGTTCGTTCATTTCAAATGAACCAAGCATGCTCATTAAAAGTGGCTACCAGCTCAGGATAAATTCAGCCAGCCAGAACATCAGTCAGTCGAGTAAGGCACCAAAATCTTGTTTTCCATAAATGTTCAGATGTGATTAGGACAGTGATAAGAGACTTTGGGGAATTCACAAACATGATATAATGACAGTCCCCTAATGAATAATATATATTCAGTGCAACTCACAGCAATTACCTCACATGCACGAAGTGCTGTATTTCTTGGGGGCAAAATGCCATTATCTTTGAGACATCAGCTAAATTACAGCTTAAATTTGAAACCACCTGTGTACTCTTTTCTGGCACTTACTATTAATAGATGGAAATATTTTTTATTTGGCATCTTGTACTCATAAAGATTTCGGCTGAATAAGGACATCACCAACCTCTGTCCTAGGGAAAGACAGACTTTATCACTCAGCTCAAAAATACACGATGGCAAAGAGAGATACTGGCAGCAGAAATTCCTCAGACAGACAAAAATCTCACCATGTCACTATGAAAAGAAAAATGCACTTTTTTTTTTTTTAAATGTTTATTTCTTTTTCAGCCTAGGAAAGAAATTTAAAGAAGACAGACCTATGCAGTTCTGCTTATTTTACTGACAAACGTACACCACCAGCTTCTAAGCTACCACTACCTGTAATGAGCAGTATCTATACAAATTCAAACCTATTAAAAATCCTCTTAGGAGTTTCTTTCCTAGGTTTCTTGATGGACACTGGTAAAATATACAACAGGTATTGATTCATCCTTTTCACAGCCTAGTGTACTCTCCCAGGGCTACTCTAGGAGAGGTGATCACCATCAGCTCACATAGACGTTGCTGTGCATTAAGGGTGCTCAGCACCTTGAGCAGTCAAATCTTTCCACGTGCCCTTTGTCATGACTGTCTTTCTGTCAAGGTGGCAGAGGCATAATGGAAGGCAGACAACTCTCTTTCTCTGCCATTCAGGATTTAATTTCTTACCATAGCTCTGGAAAATAAGACTTTTGTCCTAAAATTTTCATTTGTTATCTGCTATGAGATACCTCCCCTTTCCACAAACTCCAAATCTGTTCCTGCAATACCATTTATTAGCATTACTAGCATCAGCATGTGTCTCATCACCTGGAGACTCAAGAATTAACTTTCAATCAGAAAGTAAGAGCAATTTAATCTATACATAATATTCTACAGTGCTGGTGCATATACAAGACCTTCCCATACAGGTGAATGGGTGGGTGCAGTCTGACACCGCACTCAGGGTCACCCCTATGTGATTGCATCTGTTTTCTTACCTGCTCATAGTGTTGACAGATTATTCTCAGTATTGTTTTATACAGACACTCCCCCAAAAGATATCTAGTATATTAAAACTTAAATTTGCTTTAAAGCCAGCCTAGGACGCTTCATAGTAGAAAAGCCAATTCTTCCTAAATTTCAATAGATAGCCTTAACAGATGTAGAAGAGGAGTGCACACAAGACTGAGCTTTTTAACTCCTGGTTCAGAGTTCACAGTAACTGTACTGCGGTTGACTTCCATTTTTCTCTTATTTTTGTCAGGTTTAGGTATAAGAGTTGAACTGGGAGCCTAAGAACATTTTATATTATCTATACTATACCTAAAAATATCTACTGCATACATATGCTGGAATAACATCTACTGAGTGTATAACACACTCACCTGCCCAGCCCAGACAGACAGTTCCTGTGCCAGATGAAACACTGTATTTGTTAATAAACCAATGAATCAGAGGAAATTCAGGGTCATACCAGTAGCTAGGTGTCATTCACATGTAAACCAAGTTGAATTGCGTAACTGGAAGAGATGCATGATTTTTTTTTTTAAAGCTGGCACAGTAGGCTTTAGTGTGACTAAAACCATGATAACAGAGCGAACTAAACTGCATGGGAGTTCAGAAGCGTTAAGTCCTTGCATCCCACCCTCCCACTTCAGCAAGAGATCTCTTGCAAATGAATATAAAGCACATCCATTCCTCCTCCTCACCCCCTCCTCACAAAACAAAGAGCGCAGATTTGAACAATGCAGTTAACCAGGCACGCTCCTGGACACCATCCTCCTGCTGACTGATGTATCAGAAACAAAACTTTTGAATGTGGCCGGAAAATAAATCAGCCAACTCCAGATTGCATAAACCAGCCCTGAGCCACTGGCTCTTTGTCCTGGGGCAATGTCTCGGGAAGTCTGCAGTGAGCAGCAGGGCAAGACAATTCCTGATCTGCCCTTACAGCAGGTTCTCTTTGCACCACTGAAAGGAATAGCACAATTAGTCATTTGTGTACCAAATACAGCCTGCCCCATTGAGATTTCAATATTTCTATTTTTTTAATGTCTCTGACAGTATCGCTTCAGTTTTTGAGAGCTTTGGGAGATGCAAATGAAAAAACCTCTCTACTAAGGTTGTAAGGTTTTAAAATATTGTGAATAGCCAACCTACTGAAGTGTCTTTACATTTTACCCATCCTTGTTGCCACTGCTTCAAGAAACACTGCAATTTCAGTCCAATGGATCTTACAAATCCCTTTGTCTAAAAATCTACCTGAGACCCAGGAACACCACACAACACTTTGAATTTTGCTGACATATTTCCTGGGACACACCAAACAGTGCCACATATCACCAAGGGCAGTGAATATCTGCTCATTGTTCTGTGGACAGGCTCCTCACTGCCATCACTGGGGATCCAGACACACAAAGAAAACTGTAGATGCTTCTTTTCAGAACCAATTTCAGATTTTTCTTAACACGCTCATCTGATATGCCATAGCCACAGAAAGACAGGACTGGTCTCCCTCCCACTCTAATGCAGGACTCATTTCTCCTCCACCCCAGCTCCAAAAGGAAAAAGGAATTGTTCGAAAGAAAGTAATTGTGCAGCTCTTCCTATGGAAACCACCAGGAGGCGCAAGGGATGACTGAAGGGCACCGAGTGCCCATGTAGCAGAGCACTGACGGACGGATCCATCTGGCTGCCAAGCTGTTCCCTTGTCCCCCCGTACCGACCCTTCCCGGAGAAGCAGAGAAAAAGAAGTTCGTAATAGTGCTATTTTCAGAAAAGAAAAAAGTGTCCTTACAACACTCAGAGCAAGCAGCAACGAAGCACCTGCGAGGGTGAGACACCACGCTTACAGAAAACACCTCCGAGAGCTGAACCAAGCTGTGCTGTGACATTTTTTTCCCCGTGGAAAAAAAACAAAGAACTGCACAAAGAACAGCAGAATTCATTGGTTTAGAAAGGCCTGGACTGCAGTACAATATTTAATTAGATCTCTCTGGTTTTGAGATATGTTATTTTATAGTCAGGTGTCAGCTGAAAAGATCAGTCATTGCAAAGATATGATAAATAAAACAGGCACAGACACACCAAGTGTTTGCATTAAACTGATCATATAGGATCCAGAGGGGAGATTAGCTAAATAATTCTCTGCTCCTGACATCTGTCTTGTCTTGCCTTTCAGAAGCGTGCATTCATTCAGCTACACTGCCTTTCTAGGCAGGTGAACGCCGCAGTTCCCGAGGGATGCCCGCCTGAATCCATTCACCTCCTCTGACTCCAGAGCTTGTCGCTTATAAAGCGACATCTCCTTTTGGCTGTTTATCTGGCTCTTTTGCCTCCTTTTATCTTCCTACCGGCTAAATCTTTGGCAAGTTCCCCCGTGCCCCCCCCCCCCCCCCAAGACACATAACGCGCACAGAACCAACGAAGTTAAAATTGAATTTCCAAAAAAAACCCGCAGTGGAAGAAATCAAAATACGTCGCTGTGAACTGAACCGCCGCCTACCAATCGCAGGCTGCTGGTTCGTGTTAACTCCCTGTTGAACAGGAAATCAAACAGAGGGGTCGGACGGGGAAGCCAATGGGACCGATCCGCAAGGATGGTTCGTTTCGCCTTTGCCCCTACTGAATCCGGGACTGTAACATGATGCAATCTCTCCGCTATAATGAAACGGGTTCAAGTGGTAAAGTCTGGAGAGAGACCACCTCTTTCCCACCCCAAAAAGGCAGAAAATAATGAAACTCTCAGCTGTACGAAGCAGCAGCCCGGCTGCCAGGCTGGTGCCCTTCCCCGGGAGGGGATGCGAGTTTCTCGGTCGCCAACAGAAGGTTTTCCTCCGCAGGGTCTCAGCCGGATTTCTGCTTTTCCACGCCCGGGCACGGGCCGCACCGTGCGGCGGTGCCGGGGCCCGGCGGGGAGCCGAGGGGGACGGCAGCCGCCGGAGCTGCCGCCGCCTGATGCTCGGGCTCCCTCACAGCTTTTTCCATGTGCTTCTCCGGCCAAGAAAGCGAGCGAGACTTTTTTTTTTTAAGGCTTTTTTCCAGTAACCCCACAGCTTTCCTATCACGGGGCTGCCTGGAGCAGCGGCGGAGCCTGGGCAGAAAAAGCCCTTTTCTGAATCCAGCCCTTCCCCTCCCTCTCTTTTTCCTCCTCTTTTCCCTCCCCGCCCGCGGAGCTGGGGAGGGAGCTGCTGCCCGGAGCGGGCAGGGGGAGGCCGTCCTACCTTTCCAGCCGTCCTGCCGCGGCTGCCGGCACAAAGCGGGCTCCACGCAGCTCCGGCCGCGGAGCGCAGCAGCACCGCGCCGCGCCGCGCCGGGGGCGGGACAGGCGGCGCCGGGGCGGGGAGGAGGTCCCGGCCCGCCCGGTCCCACCGCCCCCGGGCCGCGCTGCCCCCGCCCCGCGGGGAGGGACAGGGGCGAGGCGGAGCGAGCGGAACAAAGGCGGGGGGGTGCGGGGTGGTGCGGCTCCGCAGCATCCCCCGGGAGGGGTCGGGGTGGTGCGGCAGCCCCCGCGTATAGGGCTGAAGGGGGGCAGGTGTGTGCGGCATCCCCGGGCAGGTCGCAGCATCCTCCGGGAGGGGGCAGGTGAGCCGAAGTGCCCCTTGCGAGGCAGATGCTGGCAGTTCGGACATGGGCTTCCTGCCCCTGAGTATAAAGCATCCTTGGTGGGTGGAGGCTTTTTCCCCGGATAAATGCTGAAATATTGTGATTTCATAACTGGAGCTTTAGCACAGTCCATCCTCCTCCCATTTGTGCGCAGGAGATGCTGTCGCTTTGGCATTCAGCTGTGGGGGAATAGCCCAAAGTGTGGAATTGGAGCACAGGGAGCATGTTGACATTCATGTAAGGTCACAATTTAAACCCTTTTGTTAAATGGTGTAAAACCATGCACAGACCCAACATTGATTTAAAACTGGATTTCATCACCTTAGTTTAACTTGATACAAGCCAGATTTAAATCAAGAGTGCAAGTTGATACAGTTTATGTTGATTAAAGTTTATAGTGATTAACAGTGCCATCCAACAGCTTAAAGCAGGCTTCAGTTTTTAATAACATTTCAGGTTGAACCAGTGCAAACTTGCAGATGTACAAGATGTGTAAACATGTTCCAGCTTTGACAAGTTCACATATTTTCTTCTCTGTCCATAAAAAAACTGGAAAACTGAGGTCACAGCAGAATATTACTAAAGGAAGAGCATTAGTTAAGGAAACAATATTTCTTACCTCTAGTCCAGCTGGGTGTTCATAATTTCATACAAACTTGTAGCTTACGTTGTTGTACATCTTAGAATACAGACCTCTTCAAGCATTTCGAATTTTGGTGAATAAAATTTTGTTTGATCTGACCAAGCTTCATGTGGTCTTCTGTCCCGTTTCATCATCCTCAGTCATTCCAATAGGGTGATACCCAAACTAACAGGTTCAAACAGGGAAAATTCTATTTATTCAGCATTTACACTGTGTGGCCAGCTAGTAAATGCATGAGATCTCTGTAGTCTGAACTAGGAGTGCTGAATTCAGAGCTCAACCTCGTCTGGGCAAATTATTTAGCCTAAAAGCTCACTTTCAGCAGCCCTCTTCCTTGTATGCCTTCGGGTAGGGGCAGGGAAGCACGTGCATACAGCATGAGCTCTTCTGACCGCAGCAGCCTGCTCCTACCTGCCTTTTTTCATTCCGCCTATTGGGAGCTGGCAGGAATGGAGTTTGGAGTAGTTAGAAGTAGTGATTTTTCTGGCAGAATTAAAGGGCTCAGTCGGCCTTGAAAAATTAAACCGTAGCTCCTCTTCTCCACAGTTCAATTGCTTTCAGCTATTGCTGTCTTAGAGCTACTTGATTTATATCATGACCTGTAAAACATGATCGCTAGAGAGAACAATCCAAAAGTTTGCTGTAAAAGCACAGCCCTTGGCTGCTCTGGCGCGTGCAGTGTAATCCATGTGTAGTACCACTGATTTGTATGCTTGCAGTGAGCAGTTGCATGATTCAGTGGCTTCATTGCCTCTGGTTTGATAGATTTTAATGCACACATTACATTAAGTGACACGTCAGTGTATACCCTCTGCCTGCACCCCTGCAGCCTGTAAGCAGGGTGCTCGGTCCTAGCAACACTGCAGAGTATCTATTTGACAGAAATGTCCTGAAGATGTTAGGAAGCTGATCAGCAAAGAAACAAATATTAGAAATAGTCATCACAAGACCGGCAAGAAAATAAGCACTTTATGCCTTATGCCAGATGAGAAAATGAGATCACACGGAATCACACAGAATCACAGAATGTTAGGGATTGGAAAGGACCTCAAAAGATCATCTAGTCCAATCCCTTGCTAATGAGGGGTTTGTCCTTAGGCTGTTGGAGAGATTGGCAAGGACTTCTTGTCTTCTGGTGGTAACTCCATAGGGACTAAAGAACGGGCCAGCCATCACAGAGACAAACATCAGACAGCACAAACAGCTCCTCTTAAAGACAAACTCTTTCTAAAGCGGAAGAACTCAAAATAACTTTTTTCTTACTTGAATTCTTAGTTTCCACAATGCTGCACTTTAAAATGGCATTTCCCTCCCCCATTTCTTAGTTTGGCCATATGCATTCCATAAGCTACTTCAGTTCCAAAATAGACCTTAATGATTCAGTGAATTTCTTTCCCATGAGTCTTTAATGACACTATTTAAATACAAATTCTATTTTATAGAATTAAAAGGAACAGCATATAACTCACCTCAACCACAATCTCATCAAAATAAATCAACTGATTACTAAGGAGTTTATTGCATGGAAACTGAAGTCACGTCATTAATAGGAAATCTGTGGTTCACAGTAACTGTACGTCATACTTTGCACCCAATAAACTTCTTAAACTAATCATCTTCTAACACAAAGTAGTAGAAGGCAAATTTGTATAAATCTCCCTATTTGAAACACAGGTCCCCCAGGCTTGAAAAAGTGCCTTCTAGCTTTAAGACCAACAGTCCATGTAATGTTCCAAACACTGTCTTTGTTCTCAATAACTCACAATACATTTCCCCTCTATCAAGGGTAACTTCATTGTTGTAGAAACAGTCTTCGCAAAAATAGTCTTCACAAGCTTTAGGCATGACTTAATGAAGCTTAGTCATAGGGATGCTCTTATCTTCCTGTAATCTCAGCACTGGTTATCACAAAAAAAAGAAAATAACCAGAGCAAAGAAAAATAAAATAATTGAGTAGTCCCAGCAATGAGGTATCCAAATATAGTTGTTTACAAGATTGGGACTTTAACCGTCAGATAATCCCTAGTGTCTTGAAGGAAAAAAGTCATGACAATGACAGGCCATATTTATTATCCTTAGGATATCCTTAGAAGAGTTATTATGCATGTTTTAAGATTTTTTTTCCCCCTTGGAAAATCAACATTGGATGAAATCTGAGAAACACAGGCATGAGAAAAAAAAAATCTCCAACCATTTGTTCATTTGTTGTGATTTATGTCTTGTAAGGAACTCCAAGCAATTTAGATTTGGCTCACTTAAATAACGTAAAAAGGCAGGAAAACAGTACTTTAAGAATTTAAAAGTATGCGTCAGTTTTTAAAGATACACTCAATTTCACATCCAATCTGCCTTGGACTGAGTCCATAAGCAGACAACTCGCTAGTTTAAGATGCCCTAAAACCTCAGCAACATCCTGGTGAGAAAACAAGTGTAAGAAAAGCTATTGGATGATGCGATGATGAGTATCTCCCTAAATTCTGGTCAATGCTTTTCAGAAAGAACTTTCAAGATGCTTCTACAAGAATAGGTGTGGGGTTTGGGTTTTGTTTATTTATTTATTTATTTATTTATTGTCAGGATCTTAAAGCGAAATCATAGCTGTAAGAAGGAACCTGTACATTCTTACCATTTGTTACCAGGAAGTCTGTCAAAACAATCTGCCTTGGTTTTGTTCGCTTTTGGGTTTGGGGAGGGGTGGGGGATTGAGGGATTTTTATTGTTTGAGCATCCATAAAAAAAACCTACAATTGGCAAAATGTTGACTTCATGTAGAGACCAGATGATGCCCCGTGCAGAAGACACTGGCGTGTCGGGCAGGAGAGGCAAGGGCTCCCTGGAGTGAGCCTTACATCGTGTTGGTGTCGGGGAACGGACGGTCTCAGGGAACAGTGAAGAGCAGGCACAAGTACTGTGCAGTCTGGGCTGTCGAGAGATGGAGTGACACCACAGTAATTGCCACCCTGTTCGGTCAAACATAATGGTGGCAGGATTTCAAAAACAGAAGGCAAGTTGTGTCTTTTTAGGAAAAAAAAAAAAATCTGTTACTTTGAAACTGTAATTTTTATGTAAGGAAAACATCAGTGTTTCTAAAGCTTTGTCAAATGCTTGTGGTTTTTTCTTTTT
>VWYH01009496.1:128087-188835 GCA_013399365.1 Pampusana beccarii
TGAGGTCCCTTCCAATCCCTGACATTCTGTGATTCTGTGATTCTGTGATCTGTGAAAAGGCTAATAAAATTAACAGGCTGGGTTGGTCACACTTGGGAAATGTTAAATAGCTCCTCATGAAAATGAGGAAAGTAAGACAAGGCATCTCTTGGTTAGAACTGTATCTTTTTTTGTTGTTGTTCGTGTAAAACTAGCCTCATCTCAGAGGGTTATTAGATTCTAGGTACCTTCTCACGACTGTGTATTTTCTTGTTTCTTCAATTCCAGTTTTCAGATTTCTCCCCTGAACCACAAGGAAAAGAAACAGAAGAAGGTCAGCCAAAAATGTCCAGTCTTCTCAGACAGCTACAATGGTGATCTGGCATGCCTGATTTCCTATCTGGAATTGTTGGTCAGATATTCCTCAGCAACCACAAAAATCCATGTGTTCCTTTGTCTCGAAGACTATGATGATGAAATAATTTGGCTCTTTCATTGCTGTGTTTGAGACATGCCTTCTTTAAAATACATGAGGTGAGAATTAGGTCATACATCAGGGCTGTCATGAACAGCTGAGACATACAACTCAGATCCAAGTATGAAAATGAAATCTCTGAGAGAATTCCCTTGCTTCTTGTATACATACCAAAATAGGGTCCTTCAAGATCTATATTGATTCTTTCGAGCTGCATGGCCATATACATACTTACCAAAACACTGAAAAGCAGCATTTCCTTGAAAACAAGGCTATGGAACAGTATCTTAATAACTCTAAAAAGCCTTATCTAAAAATCAGCCGATGATTTGTTGAGACTTACTTTGTTACTGTCAATGCTGGACTACACTATCAGATGGAATATTCTGGCAAAGATTTATCTCATTACTCTGAAATGCATTTTCCATTTCATAATGCTATTTAAAATCAGCATATGGAACTCTAGAAATAAACCAGAACATTGATTATGCACATGTTAGTCTGTTCACATTTAGTAAGACACTCTAAGTTCCTGCAAGATGACTACAAGACTAAAATTCCAATTTGCCATTTTTAAATGGGGAAAATATGATAAATTTTAGAAAGAGAAATGCTGCATTCTCTAGTATGCCACGTTCTGGTTTATAGAGTTTAGGGGATGTACAAAAAACTCAGCAGTGAACTACAACACTACTCACTTCATGGCCCTTTTACACTGGTGTATTTGGCTGGTGCCAAATCCAGCATACAACATCACACTATAAAAGAGAATTTAGGCTAGAAAGCATAACTAAATAGGTCACTACACCATGTGACAGTAGACGCTTTAAATATAGAGCAATACACCAACATGTATCATCTGAAAAACAACAGCTCATTGAGTTACACCACCTTTGCACAGAACAGACATCTACAGAGCATTTCAAACTTTCATGAAAACGAAATAAGAAGGATATACAAGAGTACTTATTCATCTAATGTCAGCAAAGGTTTTTTTGTATGGAAGCCAAAATTCCTTTTTGGTTTTGGCTGGTAGTAAGAACACCAGTTGACAAACTGACTGTCTTCTAAAACATTTTAGCGTGTTTGGCATCGAATAGGTGCCTGTTTGGTGAATACTTAATGAACACAAAGAATTACTGTGTTAAGCTGTTTTGTGAGATCTGTGCAATTCAAAGTACCATGCTGATGGCTCGCAAGTGATTTGGTAACACGGTCTAGGAACTGCCAACCATTGTAAGACTGGTATTCCAACAACTTGGTAAAAATCTGTCTTCTTATTTTCACTTATAAACTGTAGGCATAGGACTAATTTCATCTAAGATAGCTTGCAATGTATTCTGCAGTTGGATTGGCTTTCTTGATATTCAGTAGACAGAAATATGATAGGTCCAATTCTCATAATTAGTTTTGAACATTAGGATGTGATTGAAGTGCTTTTTTTCTCTTCATTGTCTATTACAGAGAGCACAGAATGACAAACTGACTTGTAAGCAAATATAGATAGATGATTGAGTACCACAGCTATGTACAGTTTGCACTGAGGCAAGAACTGATGCTCATGAGCTAAAACATTTACATGGCGGTATGTAAAGAGGGAGGTTAATCTGATTTAGCTCAGGTAAGACAAGGACCTTTGGGAGATGCTTTTGAAGCTGCTGACATTGCAACAGACTAACTGGCTCAAAACAGCATAAAAGGGTCAAACGGAGTCCATGTGCTCTCACTGTCCTCACTTGTCATCAGCTACACATGTGCGTAATACAGTAGAGCAGCATGGAGCTGTTGTCCACATGTATTGCTTAGTAATGCAGATTTTCCTTGCAGCGTAAGTTGAATCCTTCACTGGTACAATAGCTGCTGTGGTTAATTAGTTTTCAAATTATTTGTGAAGACCCGCATTGATCTGATCTGCACCAGTATATGGATTTCTTTGACTTTCTTACTCATTGAGAAGATGGCTGTCACCAACCTGATGTCCCAAGCAGATCCAGATGAGAAGAGTGGTCTTCATTAACATCGAACTTACTCGTCATTATTCTCCAACAAATTGTTCTCCTGAATTTAGACTTTCATAGTACCAATGGACCTTGCTGATCACATTTTGGATTGGCCCATTTCAGTGCACTGCCAGTTTTCACATGTAGGCAAAACATAACAAGCTATTCTGAAGGTTGAAGAGCATTATGGATGTGGTCTACAGGGCATCAGGAGCTCTCAGTTAGGACTGGCTAACGGTTCTGTACACTGAACATCACCAGTGAAGCAGCTTTTGCTTGGTGAGATGTGCCAGTTGCTAGATGGATTGTTTAAATCATGACCAACCTTACAGTTACTTGACATTCAGAGGTACACAATGGCCTCCTCACTGAGCAAATCTAATGCAAATTACATACTATTTACATTAATACCATGGGAGACCCTATCCAGAGCAGCAGTGCAATCTAGAAATTATACACACATTAGCAAAGTCATTCAGTTACGTCTGTCTTTTAATGATTTTTTAAACATTTGTATCATCAGACAAAACATTTAGGTCATGAGAAAATATTTATTTCCAACGGCATGGACTTTGAAAGTTAGTTGGAAGAAGGCATGTTCAATGCTATGATTTTACCAATGCTGAGTCAGTTGAAACAGTGTGTTGTAGTGCATATATAACCAGTTACTTTAAGGAAATGTAAAAAGACATGGTGAAGTAGGAAGTGAGTACAAACATTCAAGGCAGTAAAAATGCAGAATACTGACACATGGCTGAAAAATGTACTTTTTGAAATGCTCTTTTAGTATCACACAAAACTAGCAAATCACTTTAAAACATTCTTTGTCAGCAACCACACTTCTGACCATATGAAATTATTAAATTTAATACAGTCTTTCTGCTGGAAGAGATAGTACGGTCTAACGCTCATATCAAATGCTTTGATTTTTTTAGCTTTGCTTGTTATTTAAGATAGTTTCAAGGTACTGCACCAGTATCACATAGGGTTGTTTATTTTTTTAAAATTGATTTGTATAGAAACATGCAAATAGTAATGCATGAGGGTTTTATACATTTGATTATAATTGGATGTATTATTGATAGAGCACACCAAGCTTTTTTTGTTACATTTTATGCTGAACTGTTCCATTTCCACACCTACCAATTGCTATCACAGTTCTCATGGCTTACTGTGTAAAGCCAGAAAGTGGAGAAAGTAAGAATGCCTTTACTTAGGACATGTATTAATGAAAATAATTATTTTATAGATATATCTATCTACATATAATTAAGATTACATGGTATTTTTATCAGCATGAAATGTAAAAAAAAAAAGTTCTGCAAACACCCCAAACTAGTAGGAAAACATAGTTAACTGGCACAATACACTCTTAAACCAGTTTTGTATAAGGCTTCAGTTTTCCTGATGAATGGGACTAAATTTTGAAGTAGGTCTGTGTACATTTTAGTCATTATAACTGCTTTATGTCACAATATAGTCTTAATAAAATAAAAGCTCTTGTGTTGTAATTAAGGATAGATAGTTAACTTCTAGACAAACATGACCTTTTAGAAAGTAGGCTGTGTCTAAAGTATAAGAAGTAGAATTAAGGTGCTTCCATATTTTTGCTTTCATTTTTAAAAAGTACCACACATAAACGATTGCAACAATTGCTTGTGGACATGCTTTTCTTTGGCTTTTACCATATTTTTGATAGCACGTGATCCATCATTTCAGAATTTTATATTCATTACTTACTTGCTCTTGTAAAAATTGCGTTGTAAAACTTAATGGGACAAAATGTTGGATGCATTTCCTTTGTCACAGCTACACTTTTTCTCTTCCTTTCATAATTTCCATTTGCATCAAGCAATAACTGCAAGCAACAATAAATTTAAAGCTAGATTTTTTTGCATGTTGTAAACTGGGTAGGACCAGGAGTTACTGACAAAACCAGCTGGTCATGCAAGATTAGCAAATTCTCTTTATTCCAACGCATTGCCATCTAATCTGTCCTGTTTCCCCCGACACATACTAAACACAATGAAGCTGGACAATGGTTCAACAGCAAGTGCATGTGATAGTTCTGGCAAGACTATTTTTGTTTTGATTAAGCACATATTTTATCCGGGAGAGGCTAGAAAAGCAGGGCCTTTTTCTTCAGGTCATTCCGCTTCCAAAGTGCCAGACGATCAAATTCCTCAATGCTCATTTTGAAGACTTCCTGGAACTCTTCAGGGGACAAATGCCTCTTGAAAATGAAAATACAAAAGGTATCATTAAGCTCTTCTGTACACAGGAATATTTCTGCCCTTCCTAACTTTTAAAACACACTGCAAAATAAAGTATTAGGATTTGCATCTAAATGTCCAAATTGCTTCTGGAAAAGGCTGCATCAAAACCAAATGAGCTTAGAGTAACTGGGAAATGAAATTTTTAATGGCAGTAGAGACTTTTGAAAAAAAAATCTTTTCATTACAATTCCAACTGAGCAGAAGCTACGGTCTTTGGGAAAAATACGTGTTTATACATGGTATGCAATGACAGAGCACACCGAGACAAATTTAAGCTATTCCAGGGCTTTAAAGAAATTGATAACAACGTAATTTCAGAGCCAGATTTGTTTTGCCTTTATCTTTAATGAGACCAGTGGACACCACAGTGCTATACTACTAGCAACCCTGTAACAAAGGAGAGAGCACACGGCTAAATTCTTAAATCCAAAATGTGCTTATCCATGGGGATAGACTCAACTAAATAAAGTTGGGTGTTTTTAAATGCCAAGAACTATGCTTCTGTTTCATGTTTTGACATTAAAAAAAAAAAAAAAAAGAGAGGGCCAGAGAAAAAGGGATGAATATCGACATAAAGAATTGGAAGGAGGTAGGATAGCAATTGCCTAACAATGATTAGTATACACACAGAACAGGCAGGAAATATAAATGTGTGAATTAGAAATGAATATCATACGAAATCCTTCTGATAATTGTAGGCTAACTCTTGTTCAATATTTCAGCAGTATCAGTTATGGTCGCCTGTTTCCCATGTGTTAAGCATACACCGCCTGAAACACACAGATCCAGTGCAATAAGAATTACAAACTGCAATTTTAAAATCTGGACTCTCCTCTTCCACAAAGGTTTCCTTGAAACCTGGGACCAAACCTGCAATCTAACCCGCTCCTCCCTGTGTGTCCACACCTCAGCAGCCTGGTCCTCAGCACCTCAGGGCTTACTGGAGCACCAATTGCATCCCAAAGCTAAGCACAAGAAATGCTTCGACATGCCTCACACAGCAGAACCAGGCTCATCACACATTAGACAAGTGCATTATTTCAAGGGAAGGACATCAGCTCTTCCATCTCACTGCATCCTGATTGCAGGACTTCCTAGCAGATAAGAAACCTGGGCTTAAAGTACTTGTCATTTGGAGGAAGCTCGAAACTGCCATCTAACTCTTAAGACACGTGCCTGCAAGCCAGCCAGGAGGGTAATTTTTAAGGAGTTACACTCTTCATGAATGTGAATAATGCTGCCTGCAAATGCTGAGTGCGAGAAGCTGAAGGTAGAGGGGAGCACAGCACTCCCCAGAGGCAGGGGAGCCACTGGGTCCTTCAGACCTTGTTTTTATTGAAATAAGCTGAGGTTGTCTATCACTTGAATCATGTCTCAGCATCATCTGGAAAAGCACTTGCTGCTATCAGCCAAAATTGTGGCTGGGAGCATGCTAACGTGCCCTGGTAATCCCATGATGGTTTAGCTGACCAGGAGGGACACAGCCCTGTTGAGCCTATCTTACAAAGCTGCTTTTTTGACGTATCTGAAAGCAAAATTTTACTTTCCACTTATTAATAATGTGTTTATATCTGTAAATTACTTGAGGAAAATTAATGATATTGTTTATAAGAAATCACTACATTTAATTAACTTGAATGGTCATTATGGGCCCTTGTGGTTTCTTAAAAAAGGACAGCCTTGATTTTTTTTTTTTTCCCCTTGAGATTCCATCAATTTTAGAACAACAGTGACTGAGAGTTTGGAACTGAGCCTTCATTTTTCATTTGACCAATGACAGCAACCCATCATAAGCATTATGCATAGCACGGAACAAACACACCATGGATATTTGGCAAAGGAGATCCTGTTTCGCATGGAAACGAGCAATAACTGACAATGTATTTTAGAAACAATCTCTCACTGACCGAATTTAATTCTACTGAGTTTGGAAAGAAAAAAGTAACTTCTGTCTGCATTGATTTTTTCCCTCCCTATTTTCCTGGTAACCCAGTGGACAAATGTAAGCAAACTTAACTTCAGCAATTTCTTACAGCAAGGAACTGTCTGTAAATTGTGGGATTGAAAAAGAAGTCTGGATGAGCATAGTGTATTATATTTTGTTTTATCTTGCTAGGTTGTGGATAAAAGACCCGAGATGTCTCCTCACTCAGGTGAAAGCAGTGACAAACTGTAGTTCATACTCAAAAAGAAAATCAGAAAGCCTGTACTCTGCAGGTAAACCCACTTTGACAATCATCCAAATCCATAGGAAATGTAAGACTTTCAAAAGAATGTTTTTACCTTTTTTTTTTTTCTTGGTGTAAGTTACACCATTTCTTCCTAGGAATTGCTGCGGTCTCATCAGATCTGTTTCAATACTGAAGGTCAATGCGAGGAGGGTCAGTTAGCTCCACATCAGCCCTCAGGCCTTTTCTGCACGGTGTGGAACACTCACTACACTTCACCTCCCAATGAAACTTGCCACCAATCTCAGTAAAAGCTCTGTAATTTCCCCTTTCCTCTCCAAGGCCATGCTTTGCCATTTATCATTTCGCTTTGCTCTCAGGCTTAGCAAACTTTCAGTCTGCATGCATCTTTCCAAGCCAGTATGAATCAGATCTGTGCTCTGCTCCTCTGCTTGTACCCAGATGACATCACCTTCATTCCTTGCATGCTCTCATTTCCTAATTACACTGAAGTTTCGTTTTACACCAGCACCACTTTTTGTTCCTCACAGAAATTCTAGAGCTGGTGCCGCCTGGTCCAAAACCAGTTGCAAGTTTCCAGCCCAGTGATCCAATAGCAGAGATTGAGATGAGGAAAGCATGAGCTCACTTACTTCCACCTCCCATTCCACTAGACAGTTTCTTTGCTTTTCATTCTGTTCCACATACTGTCCCTCATCTCAAGGACTAACAACCAGACTGCAATATTAGCAAATTTCCTACTCCATCAATGCATTATCCACATGCAAAATCAATTCTAGAGAAGGGAACATTTCCTCTTTGGTTTGAATCCTCTCTGAGGACACCAGTCTATGCCCAGCATGGCATTATTCCCACTGTTTTCCATGCATCTCAGAAACTTTCACCATCCCATTCTTAAGCATCATGGGCTCTAGCTTTGGGACCGACCCTAGAAGCAGCAATGATTACAGTTCCGTCTGCAAATTTTGGAATAAACCTTGATCCCAGAAAGATGTCATCAAACTGGCAAAGCTTCAGATAAAAGTAACAAAAAGTAATCATGGGTTGCAGAGTTTGATTTACGAGGAACGACTAAAAGGCCTAAGTATGTATAAGCTTAGCCAAATGATGACTAAGGGAAAATATGTTAAATGTCTACAAGTATTTGAAGGGTCTAAACACCATGGGAATAGGCCAGTGTGGGAAGTTTATGTTCATACTTTTCTTCGCACGTGTTATGTTGAATTTCGTCTGCACTATTGTTGGACTTTCCTAAGCCTTATAGCTTTAAGACCTACAACTCTTCACAAAGACAGAGCAAGTGCACCACTAAGGAATTTTAGATTGATTTATCTTTTTTTTTTCCCAGCTACTTGAATATTAATTTGTCTTAACTGAATCCTGACCTGTCTATTTAGTCAAACAAAAGAAGGGAAAATGAAAATTATGGATAGGGAACAGGGAGGATATTCAACTTGAAGTATGAGAGAAGTGTGTAAACCCATGCTTTACAAGGCAAACATGGTGATTTTTTTTTAATTTTTTTTTTTTTTACAATTGGATCAGCTTAAAATATCCAGCTATGTTAATAGTGCATCACTGGGCCATTAAAGGAATGGCCAAACATATTGGTAAAAGTAACATTCATTCCTCTTTTTTACTAGTGTTGGCCTTGTTTACATAGGAAATCTGGGTGTTTTACAGTGTGCTAGTACTGATTTTTAATTCCCTTTGTGACAGTTTGACCATATTCAGACAATTTAACTCAATCTACTTCTCTGCTTTACATCAACAGCAAAGCCTGGCATGTTGCAGACACTGAGGAGAATACAGGGGACCAGATTAAGGTCCCATTCTGTCCACACTCTGAACTGACTGTATTTAAGTGAGCTCAGTTTGGAAGCTGCATAGTGATGTTAACATGACACTACCTGAAAACCTTGGTAAAGGATAAGGTGAGCAGTTTAAAGATGGTTCTTCACTAAAAAGACTGCTGTACTGGAGTTTGCAGAATCAAAACATCAGCATTTTGTATATCTTTAAGTGTGAAATTGCCACGCTAGGAAGGACTACTGCATCATATTGTTTTGATAAAATCGTATTAATCTGAGGCTTGTAAAGTCAGCAGTGTTCAGTCTTTAGTTCTGGAAAGCATTTTGTGTCAGCTTGCATGGGAAACCAGAGAAAGCCAGTGAGACTCAAGCTGAGGATCCACCAGATGTGTCCATGGGTCACAACAGTGGCTTTGTATGGAAAAGTAGAGTCACGTCGCCAGAAACTCTATCTCTTACCTACACTGGTGGCATTTGGGACAAGAGATATGGGATCACAGCCTTGGGATTCCACTTTGGGAAGCCCGAAGGTGGCCTGCAGCTTGGGAACCAAATGCTGCTGCTGTAATTCCTCCCATGGATGTCACCTATTTGGCAAAGCACTGTGTAAGAAATGTCAACACATCTTGCTGTAATTATGTACCTAGCTCTCCTAAAACATACAAATGTACAATGAAAGAATTGAAATGCAAATATTTCTTATTAAGATATACAGAAAGAAGCAAGAGCTGAGCTAAGCCTCTCTACTGCAGCGCAACCACTATAATGGAAAATCCTCATGCTCTATGAAACATGATCATTAAAATGAGTGGTACAAATATGTGCTCATTTTTGAGTGTCTCACAACAAAAGTAATTAATTGCACATTCAAATACTTGCACCGCAGTGTTATCTCAGAAAGTGATGCTTTTCACTGTAAATTAGTGAGGCTTGTCTCTATTTTTCTGTGGCCCGCTAAAAGTCCACTAATCACTCTAAATTGAGTTACAGTATTTATTTAATTCAATGAAATTTCTTTTCCCCAGGAATAATTGTACTTCTAATGAAATTCAGAGATCTTCAAAACTAATACTTAGGAACATGGCATTAGAGTGAATAAGTGACAGGAAAGGAAAACTGCAATTAACTGTCAGCCACCCTGCAGTGAGCTGTGACCAGGTCATGCTCTGCAAGCATGTTTATTCTGTGTCAGCAATTGGATGGAAGTCGTCATGTGAAAACCTGCTGATGTAGGAAATTCAGAGGAGATCATACTTGTTCATGAGTCGATATTGAACCTACGAACCAACACAGGTGAAGGCAGGAGGAGATGAGTTGAAGACTAGAAAAATCAAAGTCCGAATTCCTAGAGGTCATTTAAATCCTCAGGTTTGTTTCTCTTTTGCTTTTTGTTATGTTACGGTCATAGAAAATGACGGATGACCATAACATTGCCTTCTCTTGAATCCATAGTGAATCTTTCAGCTAGTGTCTCTCTGAAGCACTACTGTATACCCTATTTTACAGAACATAATTTTAAATAGTTCAATTCATTTTTGTTCAGAGTCCTAGTAACACTTCCAACTTCTGATCCACAAAATCCAGAAAAGTTACAGGATCTTTTCCAGTCTTCCAAATGCAAAAGAGTCAAACTAAACTGAGATTTACTGGGAAAGGTTCATCTGCAGGATAGCAAGCATTCATGTAAATAACCAGATCTTTGCTCTTTAGGGTAGATAGTGCAGAGCCTTTGCCGGTGGGACATAGTCTTTTCCTGTATTCAGATTTAGGATGTTAAAAGTATTCAAACTGAATACATTTGGAACAATAATAGACATCTCCCTTCTCCAGTTTTTCTCTTACCTCCCCCACCATTCCCTTCTCCCATGCCTTTCAAATTTAGCCTGGCTATTATTTTTGGATGCCAAATCATAATTTTCTGGAAAATTTTCTCTTTAATCTACTGAATTTCAAATCTTCATTTTGCTTTCACAAGGCTTGCACTTTCCCCCCTTCTTTCTGCTGCACTGCTGGGGCTCAGCGGGCTTTTCAGAGGTTTCTTCTAAGACTACACCATGGCTAATTACAAAATTATAATTAGCCATGTGCCATGTTCTCAAGGGAATATTGAATGTTATGCTCATCTATGAAGTAATTAAGCTTTACACTCAATAAATATTTCAGACTATTAGGTAATTACGTGATAGGGGAGGGAATGTTAAGAAATGGTGTGATTTGTCACCTAATGGACTTCAAAAGGTATCAAAAGATAACTAGAGCACCATTGATCAGGGGATGAGGCAGTAGGTGCCACAATTGCAGCTATGCAGGATCAGGGCACTTAATGACAACACTGAACAGTTGGAACATTTGTGCAACCGAGGTGGCAGGAGGTGTAGGTTCCCCTCTCTCTGCTTCCACGTAGCAATGTGAGTCCCCAAAAAGGGTCTCAAAAGAGCAATGTAACAGAAGCAATGAGGAAGGGATTCTGAAACCCTTCTCTCAGCCAGCGTAACCCCAAGCATCTATACACTCACAGGTCCAGGAGCCTTGTATCTCATTTAATATCTCAGGGCACTGTGAAACTTCACAGAGAAGCTGCATTCTACTCAGCATTACTACTGCAGGGTACTTACAATCTAACCTCCCGTGGAATATCACAAGGCACACGGAGAATATTCTGTAGTAGGATTGTACATTCGATATTTTCCCCAGCTCTGTAATTGTGCAAGAGGCTGAAAAAGTATTTCATTCAGGGCTATCAGCAGATCACTTATACAGTGGTACGCAGCAGACTGTCTCTGAGGATAACCCATACCATCATTCGGTTATTCAACCCAATGAGCCTTTTCAAGCCTTTTCATACCAACACAATTTGTCTTCAACAGATTGCTGATTAAAATGTTATGTAAGTAAGAAAATAATTAATAAATAAAACTGAAATTATGAATCCATAATTAATTATGAAAATATATAGAAGGTATTGAGTTTCAAAATTCCATTTGATTTAGGTACAAAATACTTTATTCTTAAAGCAGATCTTCCCATTTCCCTTAGTTTGGGCTTTAGTACATCTGTAATATGAATGCTCCACATCTAATCTCTGTTCACACCCACAGTGTTTCCACTCTGATTGGAATTAGCTTTCATACATCACATCATTTCTAATGCATATTTTCATATTTGAAAACTGATATAGACATCCAGCACTGATCACAACACAAGCATATGCCTAGAATAAGAAACACCGTGCAAATGTTTTCAAGTTAAACAGTATGAAGTTCCACTGAAATCAGTAAACTGCACTTTTCCACACCAGGTTATGAGCTTTGTGTTTTGTGTCAGCTTGTGTGTCCCTTTGTGTCACTTCACTCATTGTGAAGCGAGCCCATAACCTCAAATCCAGCCCCAAACCACAAACAGCACTTCTCTGTGTTAAAACGCACAGCATTCCAAGTTTGCACTGATTTTCCCCATCTGAGCCCCAGGGGAGGGAGGACACACAACACTGCTTGAATGAATGACACCTAGGAGCTGGGGCTGTTATAAATTCAGGCTCAGTGACTAAAAACCAGTACTAAAATGGTTGCAGCTCAAATGGCTAGAACTCAGGATGACTGTTGAATAAAAAAGAGCGGAAAAAATGTCATCCCTAAAACAAATCCAGACAAGCAGTTTCAGGAAGAAAAGCATGTTTGAATTAATGTGAGTGCTCTGTTCAAACAAGACCACACCCATGTTTAAATCTCTCATTATTTCTGTTGACAAGAGAACGAGGTGCCAGATGAAGGTTTGCTGCTTGACATTCCAGAATATTTTTTTCCCTTAGAAATTGTTTCAGTGTATCCTTGTTAAACAAAGAATGAACAAGCTCAAACAGAAGTGGAATAACTTGCTTTCTACTGTATTTGCTAGGCATGAATGAATAACGCTTTTAACTTTCTGACATTCAAAAGAAAAGCCTAACAAACCAAGATACATTAAGATAAGAAAATCAAATGAAAACACTAAAAGATGGTTTCCAAATGGAAAACTCTAACCATGTTGGCTTTCAAAGCTACCAGCCTGTGACCACAAAAGAAATCTTATACTCTGTGATAAAAGCAACTTCAGGGGGAAAAAAAAAAAAAAAATCTATGTAGCTGGGCACGAACCATCAATTTGGATGTGCAAGCACTGAATCACATTACCGTGACTCAACAGGCAAACAATATCCAATCTAAGATAAAAGTATCAAGTGCATGCTTTTAGGAGCCCAAGGCCTAAATCATAAAAGGTATTCAAGTACTTCAAAGAGGGATCAAGATTTTCAGAAGTGTCCATAAGCCAAACTTCCTTTGGAAAAAACAAACCTCACAAACAAAAAAACCACCACCAAAACATCACAAAAACCAGATCAAGTGGAACACCACTGGGAAACTAGCAAGTAAGGAGTGTACCAATGTGTACCATCCAAAGGTGATGTCTTAGTCCCTGGCAACTCAGGACTTAAGTTGTCCAAAACAGGGAAGTTTGCTCCAGAACACTTATGTTTAAGCCACTGCATAAAAAAAAATCATGCTTTTAATAAAATGTTCCAAGATAGACCAAATTATGTATTTTTTTCAAATGCCATTGCAGCAAGAGCACCAAATAATCCATTTTGCAATATTATGTTAAGGCTTTGTCTCCACAGAATATACCAACCCAAGCACATTAGTGACTTAAGGAGGACTTCAAAGCAGGGCCAACTTTAAAATAAGACTACGTCCCTCAAGGCCTTGTCCAGCTGAGTTTTGCCTGCCTCTAGGGATGGAGGCTCCACAGCTTCTTGGGCAACCTGTTCCAGTGCACTATTCTCCCAGTTAGAATCGTAATTTCCCTTCCTGCAGCTTGTGACTGTTGCCCCTTCACCTTCCAGTGCCTGCTTCTGAGAAGGGTATGTTTTCCTGTATAACCCCTTTACTGCAAAGGTGCGCTGCCGACTCATGTTCAGCTTGTTTTCCATCAGGACCATTAAGTACTTCTCTGCAGAGCTGTTCCCTCCATTCTGTGCTGTTGAATGGCATTATTCTGGCGCAAGTGCAGGAATCTGGATTTACTTTCCATTAACTTCATGAAGTCCCTGTCAACCAATTCCTCTAGTGTGGTCAGGTCCTTCTGAACGGAGGCTATGCTCACCAGAGTATCAACTGCTGTCCTCCCCAGTTTGTGTCAGCTGCAGACACGGTGAGGGTGAAATTCCTCTTCTTCACCCAGACTATATAACCCCAATTCTGTGCTACTGCTTTGTTGTTCTGTTCATGATCTGAATTAACTCATTCTTCACCACCATTTCCCGTTGGAATAGCTCACAGGAATGCTGCTCCGTTCATCTAACATTAGAATAAACAGCACTGTGGCAGAGAGAAATTCCTAAAAAAAAATTCTGGGCCAAATCCTTATCTAGTGTAAATTCCTCGCATTTCTAATCCGCTTATACTAACTGAAGATCCAGGCTATTTTTTTTTTGTGCAGAATGCCAGTAACATATTTAAAAATCAGCAGGTCATTTATTATAACTAGTTCTCAATGCCGCATGTATTAGTTCACTGTTGGCATAAACATCTCCTGGAGGAGCACAAGGAACTGGGATACTTCTGTCTCACTGCTGAGTTAAAACATGCAAACAAAAACATGCTGAGTGTTTCTACACTTAGATATATGTGCTTTTGAAGAAAAAATTCGTATTATTTGAATGCATTTATTACCAGTTGAGCCTCCCTAATCTCTAAATACCTCTTGGGCTTAGAAAAAATATGTGTTTTTACAAGAAAATATTTTTTATAAAGTTTCTTGCACAACATCGTAATCTAAAAAATACAATGGGAGCAAAGTCAGGAAAACACTACCATCCATTAAAACTCCACCCTCCTGTGGTCTTTGACATTAGCTGAGGCCCTCATTACAGCCTCCCTTAATTTGACCCAACCAGCTAATACCATTTACTTGAGTTCACTTTTCATGACGGGACCATTCAATATAGGAGACTTCCCTTGTAGTATAACAGGGAATCAGAGAAAAACAACAGTGCCTTTTCCATGACGTCTGTGGCAGAACACTCAAAGTTGACAAAAAACTGCTTCACAAACAAGATCCTGTTTCAAGTCAGCTTGCAAGAGGGCTGTTAAATAAAGCTAGTTCATGCACATTTATTCAGCTTATTGCTCCAAAATAGATTAGGAAATCAGAAACATCACATGTGAGATATTCTAATCATACTGGACACAGTAAGACTGCTTTCAGATTTGATAGCTGATATAAAACACAGTGGTTCTAGGTCTCTTCACTGACATCACCTGTGCCCTGCCCACAGCCATCACAGCCAGGAGCTTATTCTGATTTGCAGCAGCGAGAGCAAAGCGAGGCTTCAGCCCACAAAACTGATCGTAACAAAACTGGAATATTCGAGTGTGGACTTTTTCTTAAAAGATTTTCCAAGACATATCACTCTACCATTTGGATAATGCATGGACTTAGCAGTGCTATCACCTTCACCATTGCTGTAGGCACAATCCAGTCCATTCAAGAGTAACAATTGCGGTAGAGGATGAAAACAGAAGATCAGCTGGCAACCCATTCTGCTTGGAGAAAGCACGTGGCTCCTAGAGATCTGTGAGCATCATGTGAACCATACCCTCTAGCAATTGTGAAATGGAGTTCAAGAAAAGCTGAAATCTAACCTTAATACCTGCTTCCAGTATTCCCAGTATTGCTTCCAAAAGCTTGAAGATATCAAAATATGCAAAGTGGGTCCTCTACTAACAGATGGCGTGTGTGTATATGCATGTGTACATGCCTAATTCTGGTCTGACCCTGTACAAACCTATAAACTCACATAGTCTTGGGCTCCCTAATCCCTGGGTCTTTCCCCAGCCTGAAATCTGCTGAATGCACAAGTCAGCGAGTAAGTTACAATCATCTTCTCCTGCCATAAGAGCAAATAATGATTAACTGGTTTTTCTATGCAAAACTACTTATTTCCAGCAATTTTGTAATGCAGAAGGAAGAGACAGGGAGGAGGGGAAGAGGCTGGCAGGGAAGGCAACAGTTTGTGCCTGTCACTCAACTCTGAATAGGGTTTGAATGTGCAGATGAGCTGCTGCCTCTGCTTCTCCAGTAGTTATAATCCTATTAAAACACTATTAATTTAATTGTTTAAAAACCTATCAATCCCTAATAAATATAAGATGGTCTCCAAAGGAGTTTGTCCTGCAGACACACGTGTTTAACACAGTACAGCATTCAGCAGGATCTGCCTGGTCCCCTTATCGCTTTCCTGATGCAGGTTTGAAGCAGATCTTGTTCGTTTTTCTTTTTGCAAACCTCTGTGAGACCTTTGCAGTGGTCGGGCTCTCGAGCCCCAGGCACTGGGCTGCCCCTGCTGCGAGGCTGAGTGAGCAGCTCCAGTGTTAAACAAGCAGCGATCCCAGCTGAGGACAGTGTGCGAGTTACGGATAATGGCAGCCACGACAGGCGTGATCCATCCAAAGCGAACTATATGTCGTCTTAAAAAAGCAAATTAGAGCTGTATTTGCTATTCAAACCAGCCTGATGTGTTTAAACAACGACTCTATTTTTTAACATATACACACACATCTATATGTGTATATATAAAAGAATCCTTTATAGGAGCTGTCCAGATGAGTGTCCCTCCACCTTCCTTTTCTGGACTCATTATGCTTTTATCATTGCTATCATGCCTTGCTATACAGCAGGCTTAAAACAGCACACATTTGAGGCTCCTTTTTCCTTACAATCAAATCAATACCCGTTGCTGGGCAATCAAGCAACAACCACATTGAAGTATTTAAGAACATACACCATTTCCAATATATACTACACGTATAAGAATTTGGTAAATGATTTTAAAAAAACTAACCCTGATCTTTAATGAGGAGCTATCTGCTGCTCCATTGTTTGTTTGTTTGGTGGTTTTTTTTTGTGCTTTAAGATTAAAGTTTCTTCTTTTTGTGTCACATTATCAGGTAAAAAATACAGTAAATATATATAAATATAAAATATTATAATATAAAAACAAATAAAAATAAATGTTTCCAAAGGTCCAACATTGCTAATCACACCATTTTTACTGAACTGTCGTCTTCTTGATAGTAATTCACACAAAGATGTGTTTGTTTAATAATTTAGCTGAGCCTTTATTCAGTCCCGTCATTACTCAGTCAAAAAAAAATCAACCTCATGAATTTTGCCTGAACATCAATTCCAGGATTTGGCCTTCGGAAACTAAGGTTTCCTCTGTGATAAATTGTATCTCTATTTCTCCAGCTTATACTACTACTTTGCGAGAGAGGTGGATGCTACAGCAAATCCATAGCACAGTGATCATGGAACACAGCCAAAGGAGAGGCTGAATAAGATAATGGACCAGAAACATAGGTCCACATATTTGCAGGATAAATTGAGCTGTTTTATAATACTCAGGTTATTCTAGGAGGGTGTTTTTAACAGCAATTAAAAAAACCTCAAGCTTCTACCTGCCCCATTCTGAATTTCAATATCCTGTATAATCATCCAAAACTAATGGGTTTCATCAGTATCTTTTAGCAGACTCATTTGGTCAGACACTTGGCAAGTTTTTTGCTATTTCTTTTTAGTTAAATTGCCTACATGCTAGTGTTTTGAAATGCTATATAATATATACTGTTATTCCTCTCTGCCCTCTTTTTCATTGCTATTAGTTGGGCACAGGAATATCTAAGATGGTAAACAAACAAGACTAAGACTTGCAAAGGCATCAAGCAAATATCACTCCTACCTCCAGTCTGGTCCTGTCCACATCCTTAGGCAATTTCACACGAACTCGGTTTGTTACAATAAGTGTTTCATAAGGATAAATCTGTTAAAAAGACAAGAGCATATGAACTCCAGCCCAATCTGATTCTGATGTGTGGAAATGACAGTGTGGGGAACTTACTAATTTAAATGGTACATACTTGCATCCTGATTTGACAAATATTTCACTGGGACAAAAATTAACAAAATAAAATAAAAAAAGGAACACATGTAACCTTGCTAGGAAGTGCTGAATCTGATTGTTCTTCCAGTGTTGGAAAAGCCCTTCTTACCTTGTACTCTGCAAGAGAATGAGAAGAGGTTCACAGTTTAGAATTTATAGGCTTCTTTTGGACTCACCACAATGAACATGTCGGTACATCAGCAATTTGTTATGCTACTGCATTTCTCTCTTCTCAATAGTCGTTGGATAACTGCATGCATAGTAAGCATTTGACTCCCATGCTCTGAGTGCCTATATCACTGTTTACTACCAAAGCAATAGCCCTTGAAATTAAAGGCTTATCACAGAAAATCCATCTCCTGATGCCATTGGGTTACACAGTGAGTATGTCTGGCAAATTGGGCATTTCTTTTTACAGGAGGTTTTTGTGTAGAGTTAAGTCAGTCTGCCACCCAAAAGCCCTGCCCTTATTGTTCTTTACTGAAAACAGTTAAAATATATGGATTATTACAGGCATGTCAGTTTGAAAACATATAGGAAAACCATTGAGTTAATACAATATCTGAGATGCCAACATCCTGCACTTGGTCTGACTACAGTGGGAATAAGGATAATGAAGAAGTTATTTGGGGGTGCAGGGTCAATGATTCCTGGATCTAAACTAGCACAAGAGTATTCTAGTTAGGTCCGTATATGACTATATATGATTTGCCTACAACAAGGTCATCTATTCACATTGATGATTAAATGCAATCAGGATAGCCAGTACGTTTCCGTAGACCTTCTTATGGTCTGAAATGAAACCAGAGATAAGTCTACTTTTCAAAATCTGTACTTTAAACTATTCAAATATAGAGACAAAGATGTGTATCAAAACGAAGGCACATAGTGAGGCATTAGAGTAAGATTTTTAGAACAAGATTGTCTTGGAAACAAAATCCTGCTCTTCCTTATGAGTAGATGCATGTTCCTAAATTGATCAGCTCTTTTGAAAATTCCAACCCAAGCTCCATGTTAAGTTCACAGTCCACTTAAACTGTAATAAAAAAAATGAATGCAAATAAATTCTGCTTTTTGAATTCTGTACATTAAACCACACTGTAGCACAAACAAGAAGCACAATGGATTTTTTATTAGATACATCTTAAATTTCTTCCTCTCTTTGACATGACACCACCACCTGCTAAGCAAAGAGAACCAGAGGCTCTCGCCATGTATTGAGGATACTGGGATTGAATCAACACCGTTGCACCATCGTATGATGCAGGACTTTGGTCAGGCCTTTATGTTTGGCGAGATAAAAAGAAGATTCTTTGTGATACACATGATACTGAGCTGGGTCTCTATCTAGTCATTATTATGCAAATTATGGGAAGATCTCAGAATAGTACCCCTTTATGACCATATGTTAATGGGCATCCTCAAAGTAAGAAAGCAGAAATTGGAATGGAAATGATATTGCAACGTACCTTTCATCCCCCAGCTCGCCTCCTGGTCCGTTTCATATTGGCCCATATTTTCAGGCTGAAAGAGAAAGAAAGAATCAATGTAGCAGCAAAATACACCACAAAACCACTCTGGACTTTGTTGCGAAAAAAAAAGAAAACCAGCTGGTACCAAACAATCAAAACACAGATCCTTTCAAGAGAGAACGAGCATGAAGTTTCATTCAAACTCCACCCACTTGCTCAAGGCAGGAGTCCCGTGCGCTCTCAACGCCACCGATCTGTGGCTGCAGAGATGGAGCTCTGCCTGCAGGAGAGGACGGAGCGCGGAGCACCCGGCTCCTTCGAGGCACTGCAGGCGCATTCGCTCCCTGCGCTGTGAACTCACACCGAGCAGCTAAAGCTGGAGCTTGGGTATCACTCCCAGATTGTGGTGTCATATCAACACACCACACCGCTAAGATTCCTGGATTTTTTTGAGCTCTGATTCCTCCCAGTTTTCAATAAGGCAGAACGGTGTCAGCCGCCAGGCATTCTTGTTTGAAGACCTGGCACTAAAGTTCTAACTGAAATTACCTTTTCCTGCGATGCAGACATTTTTCTGCAGTTAACATAGCAGACTAGATCAGTTATGCTGCACTGAAACTTGCCTCATTCTGCTCTCTGCTTCACACTGCTGAAACCACTAAGACCAGGGAGAGCTGTGTGTATGTGCCATAGCTTTGTTTGACTCACTGTCTTTTTATTTTGCTGGCAAATTCTACGATGACAAATATTACAGGGATCAGAAAAGCACTGTTACATGACTTTTTTTCCCTGAGTCTCATTTTAGCTTGTTTAGGGTATGAATGGTGTGCACAGCTACACTTACAATAACCTTCAAAGCTCCCTATTTGGTTTTGGTTTATTTTGTTATGCAGCACTGGGATGGATGATTAAAAATAAGAAAACACAGAAGTCGGTATGAACCTGCAATCCAAACAGAGGACATGCATTCTGAGAAGAATTTTGGCCTCAAGGATTTGACCATGAGCAACCTTTTCAGCTTTCCTACGGTTTTCCCTGTGAGGTTGGACCCTCTGGATGGGACAAATGCTGCCACCTGCTGTGCTCATATCGCATTGCAGGGCTCCAGCCTGCAAGCACAGCAAACTCCGGTGCTGATGGAGTTTGCTTTGGCCTCATCTCTCTGAAGCCTTCTGACGGCTTCGGTCCCTCACCAGTGCAGTGGCTGGGCACAAACCGGTCCCTCTCTCAGTTCGGGTTACTGGTAACAGTTATTCTAAAAAGGTAGAAAAAAGCTGTTGACTCCTAAGTATTGGAAGGACAATATACACCCTTTCAAATTCCCAGATCTCGTTTGAACAAGTTGCAGTGCCACTGGTCCCTTCAGAGAGGAATTCAAGCAGTCAGGTATTGAAGCAATGCAGGTTCAATTACTTTTGGAATATTATCTCAAAAGGATGGACATTTTGATAGCTGCTGAAAAATCAGTTTAGCTACTTGCTGAAAGTTGTTTTCTTTTAACTCCTTCCAATGATCTGCAGTTTGACTCTTATCACTGGGGAAGTTTAATCATGCTCATGTACATTTGCAGCTTTCACATCTTCCTCTGGAGAAAGCAGGGAATTTCAATGAGTTTCTGTCCATGCAATTTAGACACTAATCAACCTTCAAATCTAAGTGCCCATGCATCTACGTATTGTCCACTTATCACTACTAACCATCCTGGGTTTGTAGCTAAAAATACAAGCCATGCACTGAGAACCCATAGTGCTGGATGCCAGAAAGAAAGAGACACCACAGTGTCAAAGATACCTTTTTCTTGAGGACTTGCACGAAACATAATAAAGGATTAGAAGAAGAAACCCTAGGCCGATCTGATCATAATTTTGTTGTGCCCTTTGCTTTCTAGATTGCTGCCTGCCACTCTCTTTGTGTTGCTCCCTTCCTGCCTTAGAAGTATGATGAGTGTGTACATACACTTATACATATACATACATAAATGCAATGGATGTGGACTGCTCCACCTTTGCTCTAAGATCATTACTTGCTTAATTATAAGCCTAACCCTCTCTTATCATCAATTCAAGCTATACTGTGATCTATTAGTATGTGCAGCCTGTACATTTCGGACCTTTGTTTGTTTTGGGAGGAGAATCCAGACTCCTAATGCTCGTGAGACACACAATTAAAAGGAGAAGCCTCAGTCTGTCTTATTCTTGTAGACAGACAAACTGTAACCCGCATAGGGTATGAATCTGTCAGACTGGGCTGGCAGTCAAAACACCTTTGAAGTGTTATTACTGAGCAGATTTTCAACTAAATACTAAGCTGCCTATTTATGATACACTATTGCCTGGAGACTGCATATAAATGTATACCTACCTGATGTAAGCCATTCTTTCCATAGCCAGGTAGAGAAGCAGATTTAGAATATGGAAATCCTATAAAAGACATAACATACAGCTATATTATTTTTATAAATCATTTACAGGCTACTAAAACACAGAATTCAAGAAAACAACCAGAAACTGCAATTACAAGGTAAATACATACATTCTGTTAACCAGATGAAATATAACTGAGCAGTGCTCACCTTTTCTCTGTATTTAATGTACATGAACATGTGTAACAATGTCTATTAATAACGGCATGCCAGGAGGCACTCACCTTACCAGGCGTGACATGAAGAGAGGTGTGGGACTCATGTCATGGAAGCCTTATGCAGCTACGTGATACAAAGCAGATTTGAGAGCTTGTGAAATCTCTGCCCTCCAACTTGGTGTTAAACCATGACTAGAAAATGGGATTAAAGGTACCACCATCTGAAAGTTACATCACTTCTGATCAAGGTGTATGCAGTCTGGTTTTGGTTTTGTTTCTTAAAAAAAGAAGGACTGATATCATACAACTTAAAAGAAAAATATTTTGCTTTCTTTAAAACTTCTACTGCTTCAAGTGGGAAAAAAAGCATAAATGAATATATGACAGTGGATAAAGTAAATCCATGAGAGTATCAACACTCAAGAATGCTTTAAGATAGACAAAATTGACAAAGTGGTGTCACCATTAACAAACTGGATGTAATATGGTGATGACACTGTGTGCAGTAGCTATGCAACAACTGTAGAGCCTTACTTTTAATACTGAGAGTCTAATAAGAAAGTTTGGAAGTTCCTTTTGTCAGTGAAAGTACAAAAAGTATTTCAGCATAGTTTTTGGTTAATAAAAATTATGTTGTAGGGAAGTGACAAGCTGAATCAGTTTAAATTAAACAGAAGATGAGCAAACATGTCTGTAATAAACATTCTTGATTCCAGTGATAAATTGAGGCAAAGAGCTAGAGAAGTCAGTTAGCTCAAAGAACTGAATGTACAATATTTCTTTCTGTCAAAAATGTTAGCAATCTGTGTCCGAAGGGGAATGCAGGAAGGAATCCAGACCCCACTGGATTAATAAATACCCTAAGGAGATGATTAGGAATAAGCATACAGAAAGAAAAAACAGAAGATGGATCAGTAAAGAGTTCACAATGTGCTGAGATAAAGTGAGAACTGCCAGAAGTCAAGCTGAGTTAAATACTGAAAATGATATTAAAACAAATAGCAAAAGGTTCTCCAGCTATCCAAATAAAAAGAGAACAAGCAGAGAAGAAACAGGATCACGGGGAATTATAGTATGTCAGTACACAGCAGGGGTGAAAGGTAACATAGGTAGGGCTCCAACACTGAAGGAGTATTTCACCTCTGTTTTTAGGGACAATAAGTAGAGTATTGAGCAAGCAGGGAAACCAAATGGAATAAGGGTACGCCAATGAATCACAGTCATGATGGAAACATAATTCAAAGAACTTAATGTACTTAAACAGGAGCGATAAGGTCACATTGAATTGCAAGTCCAGTACCTCTTACCGCTGCGGAACAGCAACTACAGTTTTTATATTTAAGAGGGGGAAAAGAACTATCAGTTTGCTTCCAGCAGAAAAATTAAGGAAAGATTGAACAAAATCATCAAAGTAAACAGAAAATCAATTACATTCATATAGATTCTAACTGGTTTGACATAAGTTAAAGACGGTGCCAGACTTGCTTGGTAGCTTGTTTTGTTAAGAAGAAGTTAACTTGTTCTTTGTTAAGAAGTTAACTTCTGCACAACATAAATTTTATTTGATCTCATCTAACGTGATATAATTGAAGTGCTTGGTATTTGGCTGCACACGAAATTAAATGAAAATCTGAAGAAGATGGAGTTTATCAGAGGAATTATAGGGTCAGAAAGAAAATATTGAAATGTAAAAAATTGGTAGTAAGAACTGAGCAGAGCTGATACAGAAAAGTGTCAACATGGACCAGTGTTGAGTTGGAACTGCCTAATGTTTTGACTAATAATCTGGACACTAAAAATAATAATGGGCTAATATACTTTGCTGTCTACACAAAATTATAAAGCACTACCAATGTAGAGGAGGATCAGGAGATCATAAAGAACTGGGATAACCTTGAACATTTGAGTAATAGAAATGGCATAATATTTAATAATTCATGGGAAAAGTTATGTACTTGGAGACTAAGAAATACCCCAAATTTCTACTATTTAAAGTGAGAGCTCATAATTTGTAAATGATGGAGGAGGAGACAGGCTTAGATACACAGCTCAATCATGAAAAAATAACCAAAAGTTGGAAATGTCTGTCCTGATAGAAACAAGATATGGGAATAATTATAGTATTCTCAGACAGTGACAGGATGTCTTGGAGATACCTTTTGTGCTGTTCTTCATTAGTGTTCAAGGCTTTAAATTAACTCCACCAGACCAGTGATCTACAGAATAACTAGGGCAATGAAAGCTCATTGCAGGAAAGAATGATGAGCTTTGACCTATTTAAGCTAGCAAAATGTAGATGATCTATAAAAACAAGAGGTGTTCTAGAACTATAGTCAACCACCATCTAAGGAGTGCTGTACACTGCAGGCATAACTTTTGTTTTCAGTCCTTCAGAGGGTTTCCATGTCTGATACAGAGAAATAATGATGAACACTGTATTAGATGGATCCCTGACCTATTCCAGTTTGGAAACTGGAAACTTATCATTGCTTGTTATCTGAATGGTAACAACACCAGAGGGCAAAGAGTATAACACCTTTGAGACAGAGTGACCGTATCTGCCACAAAATTGTCATCTCTAGTCCTGCCTGGAAAAAGATGCTGATGTTACATCAGTGCAAAGTTCACTTTCTTTGCCTCTTGCCTACAGAGAAGATGGGTGGGATGGTTTTGTTGTATTGCCAAATATTACTACTCAGTTACCAGGGAAAAATGCACTAAGGTAAAGACTACAGTTTGAAAACAAACACAATTGACTTTAGCACATATCAGCTGAGGAGCTGCCTCCTAGGCTGCCAGGACTAAGCCACATCTGTGGGCACAAGTGACATCGTGTGGCCAGCTGGAAAAACTCAGAGAGGCGAATAAAAGCTGAAATAGACCAAAAAAGCTAGTAAGAAAAGAGCCACTGACTCCAGCAGGAACTGTATTTCACTTAGCTTCCATTTCCCATGAATTTAGTTGCAAAATTAAACCTGTTTTATTTCGCTGCTTCTTTTTTTTTTTTAAATATAAATCAAAAATACAACACTAAACCACAACAACCACATACTGCTCATTATCACATCCAACTGTAGTTGTACCATTCCAGGAAATTTTGTGGAGTAACTGGCCAGGATAAAGCAATCTTTATCTCTAACTAGCCACTATCTGAACATCAGCTAGTCTCTGCGTGGGTGACTTTCACTCTAACCTGGATATTCTGAGGTTGTTATTCAGCACATTAGGGATGTATGAACAGCAACAGTTACAGAGTTCACAAGATGTCTGCTTTCCTGAATATATGACACTTAAAATCATGAATTATGGTAAATGACTAACTATTAAACATCTACGCGCACAGAAACAAGACACATTAACACAGGGGGATGTAAGGAGATGCAAGTTCCACTCTGCTAAGTACACAAGCCTCATACTGATTCTTCTGGGCACATAGCTAACGTAAGGTGGCGAAATATCTTATTGAGCAGTAACCCTTCTGTGGTTTGCGCAGAAGCTGGACAGATGAATGCAGGGCTGTTTGCACAGTATGTTTGGACACATCACCAGAGGTTCACAGTCTGATGCCTGCTAGCCCCTCTACTCTGCATATAACCACTTGGTGCCAAACCTAGAGCTGAAAAGTTTATTTTCTCTGGTACTCACTGACTACGCCACAGGGATAGGGCTGAACGTCAGAGTTCTCAACCATGAGTGCAGGAGGCAGAGAAACCACTCTGCCACGGCCAACAGGGCATGTGACAGACTATACAAATACTGAGAACTAAATAGGGAAACACTGAGTCGAGAAGGAATTGCTTAGGATGTTTCTAGTTTTAATAGCTCCACATTCCTAAGATAACAAAAAAACCAGAAAATAAATGCTGGTTGGTATAAAAGAGTGACAGGCGTTGTAACATTCTCATGAAAAAAACTTACACCATGATTTGTTCCTGTATAACACAGTTCTTGGTGTGCTACATACTTCCCCCAACTTAAAATTTGCACAAAAACACTACTTTCTCTATACATATGTAGAAAAGCATCACATCCACTCCAAGAAGCTTCCAAACATGCTTGATGTGTGCAGTACAATGAAAGGTTTAGGTGTTCATTTCTGGGCAATGACTTAAACCTTAAGTGTGTGAGGTGGCCAGACTTGGTTGCTTCTGCACAAGGAATCCTACAATACACTTCATGTACATGTATGCAACGTCTGGTGAGGACTAAGAAACCAAATCCCTTCAGGTTAGACCAGAAAGACTGATGATCCAAAATAACTTCTCTACTTCATCTTGCTACAGCCTTGTGACAGACTTCGTAGCATCTGTTTTTCCTCTTCCTTGCATAGCTAAGCCATAATTTCCTTAATAAAAGCTGATGGAGCCAGCTATCATATTACCAAAATGCCCACAAGAGTGACATCCAAGCCCTGCTGCCAGACATGCCTTGCATTGGATGCATTCTTTTGGAAAACTGCTTCCCCAACTTGTTTACCCCAGATGAACTGCTACTGCTATATGGTGTAAAGTGAAGGAGGCTGGGAGAGGAATGGCCCAGTTATCTGTTAAAATTAATCTATTTTTTGTCATTTATGTAATCTAAAAGTAGAACTCAGACTCAATTCTCATGATAATTTCCTTCACTGCCTGACTTGCTGAAATGTGGAGTAAGAAATGAGTACAGCATGCTTTTGGTACTGACAGCAAACATGGACATATGGTCTTCAGACCAGTATTTAGCAACAAAATTATCCCATTATTCCACCTGGTTACTTAATGGTTCATATATCTGGAAAGTTTCTGTGAACTTGTAATTGTGAGAAATATTTTAAAATGCTTATTCTAACTTTATCTATGGAGGAAAGTGATCTCTATGCTTTATCACGATACAAGATAAATGACTCTACTAATATTCAAAATACATAGCTTGCACCAAGGAGTCATTAGCACTAATCAACCATCTGCCTGGTACTACCATCCTGTCTACTGAACACAGGCAGCAGTACTCACGGGAGTAGCCGGCAGTCGTGCCCTCCTGTGCCCTCGGGAAGTTTTCTCTGTCAGTTCCGGCAGTAAGAGACAAGGACCGGGTCTCTGAATCAGGGGAATTAGTTCTGGTGTCCATATCCCCTTTCAGAATAAGCCAACTGGTCTTCAGCTGGAGAGAGTAAAAGCACATTAGAGGATTCAGGATTTAATATCTGAATGTAGCTTTCCTGCTTCACTTGTCTGGGAAGTCTTGTGAATCGATTGTATATTTATACTCATTGCAATTTGTACCATCATTTATCAAATGCTAAAACTTGACTGTATCATGGGATTCCATTAGATGCCACAGCTACCAAAAACTTTTAACTTTCAGCTGGGCTGAGGACAGTTTCTGTTTTTTATGCTGCCCACTACACCCCACTTTAGACTCTGCACTATGTCATTTTCTTATAATTAATCTTCTGTTAACGTTTTTCTTGTGTGTTAATATGCACCCTAAGTAAAAGTCCACAGGCTTAGCTGAATCACCAGTGTATACATTGAGACTGAGTGAAAATCCATGAGCTTATTGCTCTTAATCTCAATATCCCTATTTCTTTCTTTACTGAAGAATATATATTCTAAAGTCTCTGGATCAAGCTTTTCTCTATCTTCTTGGAAAGACCTAAGAGTAGTAACGATTATTTCAGTTATATGAAAGCTTATCTTTATGTATGAACATGTTTTTAAAAACAGCTGCTTCAAGAAAGATCAATAAACTACTCCCTTTTGTCCTTTCTGATCATTACCTTCTTACTGTCCTGATCCAAGCTTCCATCCTCTCCTTCTGATCTTCTTGCTGCTGGAAGATTAAGTTAATTTAAAAAATTAGAACAGACTACAACTTTTTTGTCTTCTGTTTTGGCATTGGTTATGTTCCAAATATTTTTAAGAGAAAAAAACCCAAACAAACTAATAATAAAAACAAACAAAACAAACAAACCCAAACAAACAATAAAGACAAAAGAAAAACAGAGCTGTAGATCTATGGTTTCACAAATTGCTTAAAATAATTTTGAAATTATTACAATAATTCTCATTCTTCAGGCATACAGTGAATTTAGACAACCTATTCCTGCTAGATTTTGAACCTATCTTTTTAGGAAGAAACTATTTTTGGGAAATGAATGGAGAAGAAGAACCTACATCATAACTGTAAATTAGGGACAGTTCTATATGGTCACTGCACGCAGTGCAATAATTTCTCCATTCTTCTGTGTTACCATGACCATGAAAATACATATGATTACATGTTGTGGCCCCATTAGAAGTGCTGTAACACTCCCCGCAAGTTGGGAACAACTTTGCCCTCTGTGCTTCCTCAGCCAGCACGTTTGCAGAGGATCTGCCCTCCATCTAAACAACATGGACAAAAGGCCACCACCATTAGCATTACAGTGCCACTCAGTTTTATTTTCTGGTGCCATTACACAGCTCACACCCTGACCTTAACTGGTTTTGTTGAGGAGGTAATACTTAAAAAAATGACAAATTGCAGTAAGGAAAAAACCTATGGGTTAGAGGTGAAAATCTATAACTGTAGAGTTTTTGTTCCATTGGTCGGACTTTTTTCCTCTCAGTTTAATGTGGCAAAGCAAACCTGGGTCATAAGTAGAAACAGCATTACGAAAAAACTTGAAGTTTTCACAGTTAGCTAACAGCATCCTGACCAGAGCATTCTCCCAAGGTGGCAACTTGCTACTCTGAGAAAGAAATATAAATATCCATATATGACAGATGAAGAATAAAGTCCCTATGTTGCAAGAAGGACTTAAACCTGGTTCACTGGTGTTTTGGGAGCATACCCTAAATCACCAGTCAACAAGTTGTTCCAGGTTATATGTATGGATCTTGCTCTCACTAAATCAAAAATCCATATAGAGAATCTGATGCCTTTTTGGAAATAGTTTTTCTTTCAGGACATTGATGTTTTAAAGGAAAACAAACATAATCCAAACCATAATTCAGAGATTTCAGATGTTCCATGGGATATTGAGAGCATCTGACTTCAAACTGCTACACCAAGGTTTTATATGGAGATCCAGAGGAGTATAACCAGAACTGATGGGGGCCATGAAGCTCTGTCCCTCCCGCGTTCCTCAGAGTCCTTTATACAACACACCATTGGCAGATAAATCCAAGTAGCCTGAATTTCATCCGTTCTGAGCATTAGCTTCACTGCTACAAGGGATGTTTAGTTCTCCTGTGAACCCAAGTGTGAACTGCTTGTTTCACACGGATCAGTGCTAATATTGCTGAGGAACAAACCTCTTTCACTTTTTTAAAAACTTTGAATGATGTTCAAATATTTCTGAAACTGGAACACACACACAAGAATGACCACGCAGGCTCCCGCACTCTTCACTTTCTGACCCCATCTCTCAGTCTGATCTCTTGTGTGCCCCACTCCTCCACCACCTTTTTTTTCATTCTGAAGTTGCCTGTTTATAACAGAAACACAGAAGCCGCAGCTACAGCCAATCTGTTGGGCACTGCTGTAACTGAAACCTTTTAAAGCCAAATGTTTCGGAAGAGCTTCTTGCAGTTTTTGTTTTAAAGAACATTTTTGTGCTTGTTTGTTCAAACTTGGTCTCTTTAACGAAGGAATGTTCTCTGGCTCCTTTTCAGCATTTATCAGTTCAGTGTCCTGTCAGCTTGAGGAGCTGAATCATCAGTTGCTTGTGTGTTCACGCTTTAGCTGGGAGCTCTTCCAGAATAAAGGTAAATTTTTATTTCCTTTTCATTGGAAGGATTTTTTTTTTTTTTAATTAAATTATGGTTTGTTCTTCAGTAGAAGAACAATGAACACGTAATTTCAACGCAACCTTTCAGAACACCTATAATCTACACAAGAAAGTTTAAAACATATATTCTTGTTAACCTATAGAGATTGCTGACTCGATAATTAAACTCTCTGCTCAGTCTAGTAATTATGAGGAACACACAGCAGAACAAAGTTGACATAATTCAGACTTCGACTGCATATCTGATGGATGGAAAATTGATATAAAAATGCCTGTTCTGGAAGAAAAAAAGCTGCTGCTTAGAATCCTCTTTACAAACCAAAAATATCTATAAAATTAAATGACACAGCCAGGATACAGGACATTGGAGCCATATCAGCAGCTTCTGAAAAATCAGTGAAGCTATGGTAATTTACACTAGATGACTGGAACTTTGCGTTTGCTCACGATCTTTCCAAACACCACTATAGTATTCAACTTTTTCCTTTATCAGTAGAATAGTTGCCTCAAATGATTTGTATATCTAAATACAAGGAGGAATTAGAAAGCTTGAGAAGACTATAAAGTTGGCAGATTACACTACATCAAGCACTAAAGTAAACAGATACTATCTTTTTGCCTAAGAGGAAACATTAGTTTGTCCAAGATGAGGATACTGTGAGCAGAAAGTCTCTTTCGAAGACCAACATCTGAAGCGCACTGAAATGTCAGCAAGTCTGACTTTGCTCAAAACCATACCCAGAAAAAATGCAGAGTTTATCAAAATCTGGACGATCGGAATGTGCAGTTACTTCAGCACGAAGTACCAGTTACAGGGCACGTGCACAGGCTGACTCGCTCAGCTGGGACACATCAGCTGACAATTTTCTTTCTCCTGTCACTGTATCAGAACCAAACTAGACCTTTATCCAAATAGTGGCAGAGCTTTGCTCTCTCACCTGTATCCCCCAAGACATGTACTTTCATCCACTAAGTGCCTTAGCTCACAGTGTGATGAACATAGTATCATTTTGGTTGGAAGAGGCCCTCAAGATCATCAAGTCCAACCATAACCTAACTCTAGCACTAAACCATGTACCTAAGAGCCTCATCTACATATCTTTTAAACACCTTCAGGGATGGTGACTCCACCACTTCACTGGGCAGCCTGTTCCAATGCCTGACAACCTTTTCAGCGAAGAAATGTTTCCTAATATCCAATCTAAACCTCCCCTGGCGCAACCTGAGGCCATTTCCTCTTGTCCTGTCACTTGCTACTTGGGAGAAGAGACCAACACCCTCCATGCTACAACCTCCTTCCAGGTAATTGTAGAGAGCAATAAGGTCTTCCCTCAGCCTTCTTTTCTCCGTCTCTCATGTCTATTTTATTCTCTCACTTCTTCCCAAGCAGGGGTGCAATCATGATTAAAAGTTTTGGTGTGGGGCAGATTTATATCACATATTTATTATATCACATATTGTCCTTCGCTTCTGAGTACCGGAGTATTCCACTCATGNATTGTAGAGAGCAACAAGGTCTTCCCTCAGCCTTTTTTTCTCCATCTCTCATGTTTATTTTATTCCCTCCCTTCTTCCCAAGCAGGGGTGCAATCATGATTAAAGGTTTTGGTGTGGGGCAGATTTATATCACATATTTTATTTTTATTTTTGTCCTTTGCTTCTGAGTACCGGAGTATTCCACTCATGACTCTTTAAAGCAGAAATGTACTTCTGCACTTTTTAGGCACCCTTATTGCAGCAGAATCCCTATATATTTGTTTACAAATATTAAGAGTGGAATTCAGTTTGGAAAATGAATTTTCTATCACTAATCTTGTACCATGAATCAAGATCATTGTCAAACATCACTCAGAACACAGTAGGCACTGACACCAGCATGGAAATTGTATCGATGTTAATTAGTGAAATATACACCAAAAATAATAATAGAAGAATGCAGACTTTATATTTCTACTTTTCGTATCGACTAGGGTCTTACATCAGAATCTCTGTGGCATAAAACACCACATATTTCTTTCTGCTGTTCAGAAACTCAGACAACAATCTCATTGCTTGGTCTACCAAAGGTTTTCCAATTGTATCTTGCTGATGTTATCAGCTACTGAATTTGTTCCTAACTGCCATGGTGTGACTACATTTGTCCTTGATATTTTACAGATTGAAGAATGTGAACGTGAAAAGCAGATATTTCATATACACCACTCACCAATGGACATTTTTTCCCCAACAATGCAGAAGCCAGAATTATTTACAAAAACTAGATATCCCAAGGCATGGTCTGAAAACAGGAGAGCAACCTTCAACATTTACATGTTATATATCATTCCATAAATAAGAAAACTGCTTCAAAGTCAGTATCAGCTCTGAATTTCCAAGACAAATCAAAATATCATTATCCCAGTCTTAGAGAACTTACTGAATCCTTGGACAGCATGTTATACAAAATGTTATTTAATTTTAATGGTTTTTTTTTTCCTTTTCTGTTTAAGATTATAAGGACATAATGTAATGCACAGACTACAGCAAACCAGTTTGGAAGTCAGTGTACATGCAGATACATAGAGGAAACTGCTAGAGAGAAAAGCAGACTGTACCATGCTGTTTGTAGATAGGAGGTTTCCTATAGATGTTATCTTTTACACCAGTGTCTGAGGAAGAAGAAAGATAAAGGAAAGAATAAAAGAGTAAGTAAGCAGTTCAGACCATGCCGCTCTTGTCTCCTCTCATTAACACTAAAATGCAAACACTTGAGTAAAGACTATGCTTTCATTATTCACTGTTTTCTCATTCACTGGCTATTACAAGAGAATAAAGCCTTACCCATCATCTTTACTTATTTAAAACATGGGCTATACCTACCTATGCAGCATATTCCCCTCTAAGTCCCTCAAAATGCTTTATGACACCTCAAGTGGCATCCATTTGCTGAAATGTAGGTGCTTATATCTGCACTACCAATGCATATTCCAGAGACATCAAAGAGAAATTGGCTACACTTGTCACTACTTAAAATAAAATTAACATAATTGTACAACAGACCACTATAATAGTCACACTTGAAAAGGGATTTTCCCATTAATTATGAAGAAAGTATACATGTTTAGATATAGATGTTTATACTGGAAATTCCCAATATTCTTACAGGGAATTCTATAGTTTGTCTATATTTTGTATAGCTGACCTGGCCTTCCAGGAATTTTTTGAAAGTCTCAGAGCCACGGCTCGTGTTGTACAGACATCAGATTTACTCAGTACTACAGACCTGAGCAATTCCCAATTATAGTATGTTCATTAAAATGTTAAGCCCAGAAGCTAAACATAAATAAACTATTCCAGCTAAGCAGTGTGGACATAAGTTTACTGTGTTTGTAAAATAAACATGAACTTAAACAGTATAGCACATATGCAAAGACACAGTCACAGTGAGCTTCCAGGTGGACTAGAGTCCTTCAGTCTATGTTAATATGACTCTCTGATTCAGAAAGTAAATGGATAAGGAAAGAAACAAAACCAAAACCCCCTGCAGCTGTGGCACTAGAAATAATTGCATCTTTGTAAGCTTGATAACATTTGTCACCATGTGCCGCCTTTAACACAATTTTTTAAGTGTACATAAGCACAGAGCTCTCTTACTCCTTTATTTCTGAGACGAAGTTTAACAGTCAACAGATTTTCACTCATCAAACATCTTTTCTCTTGCAGTTCGAAGTTCACAAATCATTGCAAAAAAAAAAAAAAAAATTCAGAAGAGAATAACCAGATGCCAGCAATTGAAGATCAAAAGCTAAGCAGCGAATGCCTACCTGGAATATGGAAATGCCTAGGAGCCTGCTGATAGACAGAAGGTGAAGATTTGCTGTCTGAGTACATGGATAAGCTTGGAGTGCTCCGACCACTTTCACTGCCTCCAAGGGGAAGAGCAAAGAAAGCAGATAAAAGGAAAAATGGAAAGCAAAGTAGAGTATTTCAAGCATAAAAGCTTGTTCAGAATGACTTGTTAATCCAACAGTTTTAAATACATGTTTTTTTCTAAAACCTATTGTTTTTCATCACAGTGTAGTGGACATCTCATCAATAATGCCTATCTGACAGATAACATCAGATTAAACTGCAACACTTTGAAACTAAAGCTTCTCTTCTAGAAACACTTTAATGAAGAAAATAAAAGGATAAGAACATCCACAATCTTGTATTTTGTTTTGTGTAGCCTTAACTGAATAGTCTATCAATAAAGTTGCTGAGAAGTTTAATGCTATGGCTCATAGCCTGCCCCTGAAACCAGCAATGAAATCATTCAGTAGAATTTAAAATATTTCAAAGCAGGACTAGGCCAAAACCCAGATGTTTTGGTTAAGTCAAATACTCCTGCATATATAAGTGACAAAAACAGATGCTGAAATTTGGTTATTAATTGCAAAATTCTCCCACAGATAACATGCCACAGCATTTTATATTTATGCAAACAAGGTTGGATTATCAAGTCATGGATCTATAATGCCATAGTCACTCCACCAAATTTCAAGATATCCATATGATTGATTTGTATTCATTTTTCCACTTGTTTTGACAAATACTCACTAGATGCCTTTAATTTCCTCTTAGGTTATTTCCCCAAAAAACACTCTATGGCATTATAGTGCTGCTTGGCAAACAAAAAAGTAAAGCTCTACTTTTTTGGGACTTGTAAAATCCAATTAAATCACAGCACTGTTAAGCAACTGGAAGCCAAACATGACATTTATTCTAACATAATATGGTTGTTAAGTTGCTGTTATTTTAGTGTGGATGGGAAAATTTAATGGCTAGTAATGATGAAATTATAGCAAGTTTTTTTGAGTTAAAAAAAGTGCTGCAGCTCAAAGCACTAGATCTGTAAGTTCTGCCTTCAGGGAAAGGAAGTTTTATAACCATGAAATTGCTGGATTACCATAACTGTCCTGGCCGTGCCCATGGAGGTGGTCTCTGCCTCTGTTGACAAGCAGTGGATGCATGGTCATTGGTCCCTCAGCAAAGCCAGCCTTGACATGCACCACTGAAGTCAACTGGGTAGTGCCACTGAGTTCCACAGGAGCAGAAGCAGGCCAGACCAGGTCAGAAGAGTGTGCTGTGTATCTTATAATGATACACTAACCGATCTGCTTTAAATTTTCGGTCTGTTATTTTCACAGTTGGTGAAAAAATAAAAATCAAAAGCTATTCAGCCATTACCACTGTATAGACAATAACAGTGATTTTTCATTGAAGGAAAAGTCAGAGCAGCTGAGAAACTGAAATCACAACTGCATGTGATGATAGCCTACGGTCCTTCCAAAAAGTAAGGGAAGAACGATGGCATCACTGAAAATCTGGTGCATCACCACCAGCTTGCAGTCAAATTGTCCTCAGACGTGGAACCAGAAGGTTATTCAGTTTCTTGATTCTTGCTTTGCTCTTGGAAGGAAAGAAGTGGTGACAGGTTTTTATTGCATATTTATTAATTCCCTCTTTCTTTCCTGCTTGCTGCCAAGATGCTTGGCCATTCCTACTAAATGGAAGAAGTCTCAATGCCACTCCAACTTGGAAAGCAGAGAGCAGTGGTAGACACTTAAGTAAGGTCTTTTACAACTCAAATAACCTTAACAATCTTCATCTCAAAGTTATGTTCCAATTGGATTTTTTAAATTTAAAACAAAAAGCAAAGTTTTCAAGTGATTTTGACAGTTTATCAATTCCGCATTTACTTAAAATCAGCATATTATTAAAAACTCATATACATATATGACTTGCATGAATAATTGCTTCATTGAGCAGTGACCCCATGGTTCTGGCATCGTACATACAGAAAGTCACTCTTCAGGGACAAGGTAGGGTGTCAGTGGGGAATCAGGAGGAAACATTGATTAAGAGGAATAAACTTGTAAGAAAACAGGATGCAAGCACAAGTACCAGGGGACAGCAAATCCGCAAACTGCTCGATGCAAGGATCACCTGGGTGGAGCAGTTCGCAAAGCCGTCACCTCTAATTTGCTCGAAAGGGAAGGATTAAGGATGAAACGAGGGAAAAGGTTCCTGCAGCTCACTCATACAAGCTGATGCACATTTAAATTATATTTATAACTCTGCCACTGATTTGGACAAGCACAAAAAGAGCAGTTGTATTTCACATTTTGCATACAAAAACAAGTATTTAATAATAAAGCAAACTGAAGACCCATGGAGAAAGTTCATTTGTAGGAACTTCAACTAGTAATTTATATAGCCTATAATAAAAATCTCTAAAATGAGACTTTGCCAAGAATTTGTGTCTTTCAAGGTTTGCCTGGTATACATTGAAGAACTTCAAATAAGGTCCCAGAGAAAATAAAACTACCAGACAGAGGGATTTTTCAGACTTTTGGTTTTGTCTTCTGCCACAAGCAGCTGCAGGCCGTGATCTGCTCTACTGGTCAGTGCACAGCGAAAAACCAGAATCGTGAACTCTTCCCTGGATTTTATTTAACTTGGAAAGAATCTGGAAAAGTTTACTTTGAACTTGAGAGTCAACCACAAAAACTTCCTTGTGTCTTTTGGCTGCCGACAGGGTAGGCAGCTCTTTTAACCTTGTGTGTGTGGAGCCAACTGACCAGAGTTCAGACCGTTGCTCCCTTCTCAAGGGATTCTCAGGAAAAGTATCATGTTGTTTATATCTCCTTCCTAGTTAGCTTTTATCTTATCTGGGAGGATGGGAAATTTGACAACAAGTTACAGTAAGAGCTGTCTAAGTTTGGGATTGAAGAACAAACAGATACAAAACTGGATCTTTTAATATCTCTGCACATGGTGCATTAAGCTAGACAGAGTTTTTTGAAGTTTGATGACTAATTATTTTCAAGCTTTCAAAGCCACATAAATGTGCTGTGGAAGCTGTGCTCCTGCACTATAAAGGCGAGATACTATCTACCACATTTAAGTAAGAATATTTTCAGTAGGGCTCAGCACGGCCTGCACGCTCCCTGACTCCATCACCTCAAGAGGAAGAGTTACACCAAGTGTAGGTACTTGCAATATCACACCCAATGATTCACAAGGGCATGAACTGTGCAGCTTTTTTGAAGCAAGGCTGTTACAGGATTTATTTTGAAGACAGCAATCCTTAAAAGAGTACAACCAAATAATTTGTCTGCATGATAAAGAATAGCTCATCCTGTTACACTTTGTGGCAGCTAGACTGCAGTAGACTAAAGAAAGAACAGGAACTCAGTAATCATATTTTTCGCTGGAAAAATTATGAACCATGTAATTGTCAAGACAAATGATGCAACTCATTGAAGTCAAAAGGAAGATTCTGCCTGTTTTAATTTACCTAGGGTAGTAACATCTCTGTCTCCTAGAAGTTTAAAGAAATACTTTTGTTATGATTGTGGAGTGCTGTTTTTACAAAAGATTACTTCTAGTATTATATTAACCAGTGTATTATTTTTGGATTTAATTAAAAAAAAAAATTCTAAAGGAGCATGATTTCACTTTTTTAAAACCGAAGTGGCAACATTAGCTTTTGTCTGGTTGCAAAGCAACTATTTCTACAAGCCTACTCTTCCCACACTAAGCCCTCAAAAGAGAATAAAATATCACATCAACGCCCTCAAAAGGCTTTTCAAAGTAAAGGAAAAACTACAGTCTACAGCTCAGAGAAAATAATTCAGAGAACTTGAAGAGGATGGGGGCAAATCTTCTGACTCCTTTTGAACTGAGACTTTAACTCAGTGTAAACCAGCGGATTATCTATACACCCTCTGCAAGGCTCAGGATTACCTATATAGGAAAATTATAGGGGCTCCCCTGCCTCACATGAGCACTGTGAGGCACTGTAAGCAATAGCTTGCAAAATATTTTAGCTCCTTGATAAAAAAAAGTCCTGCAGAATTGCAAAATATTATAATTTTGATCACACTAAAAAGAATTGTTTGGGCACAAGGAGCTGCCACTTGTGGATTTTTTCCTCCAAATAGCAGCACAAAATAATTGCAGCTGCTCTGAGCGACAGCAGGTAGCACTGAACAGAAACTCATTTTAACAGGGGTGCCCTCAAGAAGCTGCAGGTGGGCTTTTGAATAGGATCCTTCCCCACAGCGAAATCATGCACTGCAGCACACTGAAGAGGTTTCTCTTACTCTGTATATCAGGTTGGATGACACCGTACACATTTAGAGGACAGATCAAAAAGCTGTCGAGCAACGCCTCAGGGGATACCAGGGTGTGTGCCAGCCTTCCAAGAAATGTGTGTCCTCCAAAATTTTCTCTTGGGGATCGCATTTAGGAGACTCGAGCCTGATTCTGTTCCTGTTTATACCAGTGAAATTCAACTGACTTCAGTCTGAGCTGTTTCTGGGTGCATCAGGGCCCAATGAAGATGCGTTTGTTATTTTTCCATAGGCAATGAGTGCCTGCTATTCATTTGAGCTTGCATGTCAGACCTGCTCATAAGTGTGGTTCCTGCAGAGGTTCACTGCCTTTTCTGCAATAGTTAGGATGGCAAGAACAGTTTTGCTTTATTAAATCAAACAGTACATGAGAGTCAAGGAACGTGCACTGAAAACGTCTGGTCAGGGGAAGACACGTGGTGGCTGAATTTCTTCTCTTTACGGCATTTAACTAACTAGTTAAAAAAATAGCCTTTGCCTCAAAAGTTCTTGGCATTTCTTTTTACTGTCTCACATCTGCAACACAGAGATCATCAAAAGTTAATATCCACTGCACGAAAGAAAAATAGCAAGAAGAATATATTAAATTACTCTGTTTCATAATATAGAGCACAGATTATTAGCAAATCAGTGCAGCTATATTGATTTAACCAGCTTATCTGGCATAATTTTTGGTAATGCTACAAATAATCTGAAGACTCTCTAAAAGTAGGTTAGGTTGGACAACTGATCACACAGTATTGGATCCAATGTATAAGCTTGTTGCAATATTTAGTGTCATCAAAATAGGGTAAATTTTAGAACAAATAGACCTTTAAATTATTTCCATTCCCCATTTTCATTAGAAAACCTAATCCCTTCCCTCCACCCTTTTGAAAAACACTTAACACTCACTGAAAAAAAGCAAAAAATAAACCAACCCATACCCACTCAGTTCTTAAAACTTACACAGTACATCAAGAAAGCACTTGCACAAAATTAAGACAAATTTTATCCAAGTGGAAGCCATGCTTGCACAGACATAAAAGTGAAACACATCTGAATAAATCTACAGTATCACAGCACGGTTTTGCATTCCTGGACCTTACCTTTGAAGAAAGGGATGTAATGATGTCTGAATGTAGATGTAAGGCTTGGGTGTTGGGGCAGGGAGATGCAGCTACTGGTACCAAGACTCTGAGTACCAGCTGGGGGCAACAGAGAGTAAGTGAAAATAAACTATTTAGTTCACTTACTGAAAGCCATGAATTACAATGCCATCCTTTTTTTTCAGGAACATTTTCCTCTTGATGCTTAGAAAACACATAGCTTATATTTAAGACTTAATCTTTCTCTGGTTATTGCTAAAAACATCACAGTGGCCATACTATGCAGTTGGCCAAGGGACATGGGCTTTCCGCAGAGTATCATATAAAATGTTGATAAGGTAATGCATCAGAAAATATTCCAGAAAAGGCACCACAAAAAGCAGAGCTGCACTCAGGGAAAAATCTGCATATTCAAAAGATGCAAGAGGGAATGATATGTGCTCATAATGGATCTAATGAAATGAAATGGGGAGAGCTTTGTCTCTGCTGAGAACTGTGCTACGACTGGGCCCAGTTCTCACTGCCATCAGTGCACACTGGTAGGATTTAGTTCACAACACACCAGGGCACTCAAGTGCATGGCTAATTTAAGCATGTGAAGAAACATCCTGAAGTGATTTGAGCTCTGAAAGTTAGACATGTGATTAAGTACTTTGAAAAACATTCTCAAAAGCAATCTTTGTTTGCTTTGTTGTAATAATGCCCTAATAATATATTTTGGAGGATTAATGGCAATTATTAAAAGTGGCAATTACGATGACTATCTTCTTAATTTTCAATGTAGCTGTAAAACCTTAGAAATAATTTGAAATTTCTTTCGTCTTTCTTCCTTGCTTTAACAGTGTGCAGCTAAGCTTATGCATAATACAACTGACAGACCTTCAGCAAAGACTAATCTTTCCTCTGTTTAATAGATCTTTGATACTCAATCTCATTTCCACTTCGTCAAAGACTTTATGTAGTATAAATATTCAGTTGATGTAAAAACTGTTTCTGTTACCCATTGGATTTTTATTTCCACTGGGAAGATTAAGACCTCCTAATTTCCCAAACTAGTTTAAAATTATAATATGTCCCCATTGAAACTAAAAAACACCAAGAAACTAATATAAATTCTCTGTGTTTTTCACCCAAATGATGGAGTAAAGAAAAATAAGAATGAATTTTGACCAATTTAGTTGATTATTTCCAAGGACAAAATCCTGTACAGTACCCAAATATGAACAGGCTTTCGTAAAGGACCCCCATGCAAAAATCAAAAGGAGGTGATCCCTCCTCTCTGTTCGACAAGACCACCAACACAGCTGCTACGACAGCACAAAGCAGCAATAAACATTGGTGTAAGCTTCTCAACCAAAGCAACTCGGCCTTCAAAATCCAGCCATTAGAACCACTAGTCACTCCTCCAGTTCTTGCACTGTGGAGAGGAGACACAGACCATAACCCTGCAGTAGAAGAAGGGATAAGAAGCCAATCAATCACCCTCTTGGCTTTGAGTGCATTCACAGCTACCATGCCACACCGTGAAAGAGCTGTGGATTGAACGTGTATGTTCAGGCAGGATAGGACCAGTATTAAGTCATTTAAACTGTTCCATCATCTGTTTATGGACACATAAAATCAATCTTTCTAGATGCTTATTTTAGTTTTCTTAGATGCTCATTCCTGAAGCACTTGTTTCCCTTCTCCCCATGGGATGCTCCACTCACAGTAAATAAATCACAGCAATGAACTGCTACTCCACCTTAAACTCCTGCCTACCAGAGTCTACCCTACTTACAACATAAGACAAGTAGTGGAAAAATCTAGAGAATACATAGAGGCTGCTTTTCAATTACCTGGTCTGCTGTAATGCTGAGGAGAATGGGAGGTTGGAGTGTAGCGACCATAGCCCAGCGAGCCAGCAGAGCTAGGACTTGACGTCCTGTACTGCTTGAAAGATCTGTCATCTTGGTCACCCTGAGAGGAAGAGAGGAAACACACGTCATTAGGGAAGAGAAATAACTTCTGAAACAGGCAAAATATGCCATTTTTGATGTGTCATGTAGATGGAAGCTGATATTGTCACGACGCTCCATGCAATCCCAATAAAATGAGGCGGCTTTCAGCTGTAAGCACCTCCACTGCAGTGTGACCGAAAGAGCTCTGCCAAGTATCAGAGAACGGTCATGTTCCCAGGAAAGTCAGCACATACATGAATCTAAAACAAAATATCATTTGAAAAGAACATAAGACTGTAGAAGTGTTGTTTAAGGACAGAGCAATTCACTGAACATACACAGGTGGGTGGAAGATGCGATCAGGTTAGCATGACAGTACTATGGTCACTCTGTACCTATATGAATGGATGCATAATGGCTACAAGTAACACAAAAATCAGCATTTGTTGGCTTCATCACATCACAGAAATTACTGTATCTGCTGTATAAATTGCCTAGCATACCATATTACAACACAGTGATTCACCAGCTACGTAACTGATCTAAACACTCCTATACAGCATTAGCATTAATACTGCAGCTTCGTGCAAAGCAAGTCATACAACCCATTTCCCACTAAATCCTTGGCTTCAACCACTTAAAACTGCATCCACCCATTCCAAATTTCTCACTCTCTATAGCTAGTTAAATTACAATTGCAATTTGCACATAGTGTCTTCGTAACAGTAAAAGCGTTACAAGTGAATTAGATGTGGAAATGACTTTTTGTAAAGTAGCCATAAAAGCAAATCCAAATTTCTTGTTTCTTTTAAGGCAAGTGAGACTTGTCTTGAGTTAACCTCACCCTAGACTCAACTGACTGCATTTGCAGAATAGATAATCCGTTCTGTACTGTGGTGAGTAGCATTATTGCTTTAATATCAATTTCAGAAGAAATTATACAAGAAATGGAGAACTGATACCTTCCAAAGCATCCAGCGTTCTGTAGGCATTCTTCCACCAACTCCCCTATGCCCAGTTTGAGAAGTTTTCCTCTTAAAGTAGCTATGTTATTTAATAACCATGCTAACCATTGCAAAGAGAGTTAAAAGCAGCACAGCAATGTCTCTAGAAAGTCTTGCGATTGCATTTAAATATCATATGAGTGTCAGCTAATGGTCTACGATGTGTCCAATTGTATGATATACTGGAATTTTCCTCCAACAAAAACCCCTGCAACAATCCCTGATAGGTTTGCAGATGATGACGCCTGAGCACCCAATCATAGACTCTTTAGACAAAGACAGTAAGCATGGCAAAGCTGGATAACATGGGCATATTCATGTAAGACAAATCATGGCAGCACTAACCTCCATAGCAGTGTCCCTTTCAGAATTTAATAGTACTGACAGTTTGATAACTGGTAGCTAATTTAAAGGAAATTATTATAATCTTCCAAAACACCAAGATTTTATATTGATTCTTTCAGACCTTACCTTTTGTGCACTTGGTGTCTCTGTAAGGAATAGTCAATTAAGTTCATGAAATCCAATACTAAATAAAGCATGTTTTTCTTTTTAAACTATAAATTAAATTATATCTCTATTGGCTAACTTCACCAGTCACTAGTACCAAAATTTTGCAATATATGGAGATAACAGAGAAATTAGCCAGGCCTGCGATATGTAATTGAGTTACTATTTGGAAAATACGTAAAATGTAATCACTGCTTCCAATGTGATGTTCCTTGAAATAATGACTGGCTTTGATCATTAATGTACATCAAAATACAGAAGTTCAGGTATGTGCAAATGATTTAACAATTTCTGCGCACAAATAGTATAAGAAGTTTAACTATTTATGGAATAAAAAGATAAAAAGAAGAGAAAGCTACGCCCAGCATTAATTCAAGTCAAGTCACGCTGGCAGCTTTAAATGTAAACATAAATCATGTTAATATTTCCAAATGTAATTCATTCAGTAGAGCTTGAAGAAGTGATCACCATACAACCTTTATTTTGAAAGCAGAAACATGGATGACAGTGGAGATAGATGCATACAGATGACAATCCAGAAGCAGAGCACGTATTGAACACAAATAACACTGTGAAAAACATAAATTATAAAACACCATGCACTGTAGAGGCAGGAGGCAAACCCCACATTTCAGACGCTGCTGGTTATCAATATGACCAGGTTTATGCATCACAAAATGGGTCAGAAGAGAACAAAGGCACTGGGGATTACCTCAGTAGGTGTTGGAGAGAGCAACTGAGGTGACTGTAAACAGCAACACACAACAGATTAGTGATACAAATTCATGCATGATGTTACTTGTGAGAAGAACTACTCTTAAAATATCAATATCCATGTGTAACACATGATACAATTAGGAAAAACACCTGTCAAGTTAGGTGATATTTTTCTATATTTATTTGTGAATAAGTAAATAAGGAATAAGGTATAAAAAAACTTTATATAAAGCTTTTGTTGATTTCTTTACTACAAAAACCTGAAGCCTGGTGAGGTCAGTCCTGTATTGCAGAGAGTGTTGCTAGTAGAGAAACCTCCATCTAAAGCAACTGCCTGAAACAAGACACAAGCCCTTGCTAAGGCTGCATTGAAACACCTCCAAAATCTGGACTAGAACTTTGTTGCTCGGAGCTGGCTGTTTTAAGGAAAATATCTGTACTATTTAATTTTTAATTAAACACCATGTAATTTGACAATCTGCTGTTCACTCATTTTCCTTTCAAAATTAAACACTAAGTTTGGTTAATTGAGCAAATCTACTGGAGCTATTGCAGCTGCAGATAGTAGCCAGGATACTGAAATCTGGAACACAGGATTTTTTTTTTCCTGGCAATATCAAGGATATAAATATTTGGAGCACCATGAAAATGTGCATGTTGGATTGCAAGCCACTGCCATTAATCCCCTTGTCTTTTTTTAAAGATATTTATTGAGGTCTTGCTGACACAAATGCCTGTATCAGCACAGGCCCACCTGAGAAAGAATTAAGCTGGTGGCACAAACACTGAGGCAAAAGTAGATGTGGCGTGAAAATTGGTGCGTGCTTTAAAACACACCCATCTACAAAAGCAGAAAACTGGCTGGTCCATGTCAAGACTCGTATCTTAATCAGAACTGGTAGGTAACAGACTTAGCTTAAAGCTTGCTTAAATATATCCACATGCCAGCACCAGAACACACCCATTCCTGGGCCTATGTAGGTTTTTGGAAGCAAGTGAACGAACAGATGTTTTCTAAGCAGGTTCTGGGCTGCTTCTCCCAAGTGAACCAAGGTGTCTCCTCCAGCCCCAAGGGAAAAGGCCCTCTTTCTTGATGTGGTCCCTTTTGTCTTCTGTTAAGGTATGTATTTTTTGAAAAAGGCAATGACTCCAGTTGTCCCAATAAACCCATCCTGTCGCAGAGTAACCACTGAGCTACTCACTGAAAGCAGGTGACAGCAGCTATACCCTTTTTGCTGTTTTGTTTGTTTGTTTGATTGATTTTTCTCTTTTTTTCTCTCCCACTTCTGAAAAGCGTGATGCTGAGGTTCCCAGAGGTCACAGCTGCTGGCTCCCAGCAAAGGTCAGAGGGCTGCCACCAAGATGGGTATTTTCACCACACCATGGGGCAGTTGTCCCATCTGCAGGATCTCCAGCCCTCAAGTGACAGCATGGGGTCCAGAAGAAACCTCAGCCCTAGCATGGCCACAGAGACACTTGCTCTAGCAAGGGAGAGGAGCAGCATCAACTGGCCAAGGAGATGCCGAGGGCAGGCAGGGGGGCAGCTCCCTCCAGCAGCAGCACAGATTTATGCTGGGTGTGATGGTTTTGTAACCATCACCTTGGGGTGGGTGCAATGAGTGAGCTGGGCAGAAAGGTTGTTTAGTCTATGCAACTCTGCCAAGCCTACATGTAGATGGGCAGTCAAGGAGGGCCACAATTATTATCAGCACCCACAAATTTTGGTGTAGAAAGGAAATGTCTATACTCCATAAGCTCAGGGCTAGCAAGCAGCTTTCAGTTTTGTGAATTCAGAAACCTAAATACCATTTAAACCCCTCACCAGATAGAATCTTAATTCTTTTAGTATGCATTATGATACACCTACTGTTGTTCAGCATTGTACAGAGAGGGTTTGGAAGAGAGCCTGCAAGATCTAACATATGTGCCGTACTTCACCTGAGAGTAGTACTGAGACTTTAGTAGCAGATTACATGTAAAAGGTGTGACAGCTGGATAGGGGCTATTATAAGCAGTATGGCTATTATTTTTTTTCTACCTGTTCAATTGCACCTATAGAGAACAATGCAGACTTCCACTCTAGACCACATATATTAATACCTTGATAATATAACTAGTATATTTAAGAGGACTGATATGTAAAAGTACCTAAAATTATGAAAGAAATCAGAAATTCAAGCAAAAGGTAGATATGTTTAGGGAAGAAAAGCTAGCTTGCATGACAGGAGTTATATACAAATATGCTTCACAAAAAACCCCAGAATTAGTATTAAAATGTCATGTAAATTAGATTTCATTAGCACAAACTGCATAATACTAGCTCTGCATATGAATAAGTTGAAATGCATGAGTGCAATGAGGATGAACTTTAGTAAGGGATAGTTGAAAGAAATTTGTACATAGGAAAGTGATACCATTGTTGTGTTACCAAAATAACATGGTACACTTTAAAAAAAAAATTTAAAAAAACAATAAAAGACATTTGGCTTCGCTTCTGATTTTTGCATTATAATTAGCAATGGCTCCTGTTTCCCACCACATGCATGTAGAATTCCTCTCACTGAAACTCATATTTTAATTACATGTCATCTGTTTAAAAAAAATGATTGCAGAAATTAATTCTATAATTTCCACAAACTAAAAAGTGAAATGAACATCTCACTTGCTTTTGGAAGGCTAAAGTGCCTTGTGAATGAATGGAAGACATGACTCAATCAACTGAAGCTATAAAAGTTATAGTTTTAAATTATGTACATAGTTAAGAGTGTTCAGCAACATGTTTAATGATGCACATAAAATCTCAAATTCATAGTAAAAAAAATACCCATGTTTCAGTACCTCCCCGTAACTATGCCTGTCATCTGAAGAGTAACTGATATATGGAGAATAGGAGATCATATCTGGGCGGTCAATGTTATAGATGGCTTTATTTTTAGGAAGAGCAGCCAAATCCCTGTAGTCAAGAATTTCATCTCCAAGCTTTGCCTAAGAAAAGGAGGAAAGAAAGCAGTGAGAATAAGAAAGAATACAATCAAGATGTGATCAGAAAAGGACAGATAAGTATAGGTAGAAAGGTTATCATCAACCACTTTTTCTGCTTGCACACATTTAAATCTCTTACATTTACTACACAATGCTAAATATTATTGCTCTCTTCTTTTTATATACTGGTGCTTTCTACCTTTTTTTGGTCACTCACATTTGGCTAGTAGGAGTATCATGGCATCATTCCAGCTCCCTAGCTTACTGTTAGCTGCACAGAGACATGGGGGACAGTCTTTTTCAGGCAAAAAGCCCTTCATTTTAAAGTGGTTTTGGTGTGCAGGGTTCTCCTATCATAATCGAGTATGAATAATCAAATATGTCTTTCCAACACATACTCTCCAGATGCTGAAAAACATCAGTCAGGTCCTTAATTTTTCCCATTCAGCTGTGTCCCCCAGCTTTACCTCCTTCCCTGACTATGTCTAAGCAGCCCTTAATTATGGATCACAAACCAGCAGATGATGGATTTACACCATGGTGGATTAGTTGAAAGATCACAGATGCCACTTAAGTAAAGTTCAAGTCCTTTGATGAGACTCATGCAGCCAACAGAGGGTAAGGGCTGTGTCGTTCCCCATTCTCCTCTTACTACACTTATTCCAGAAGTATAATTATCAAAATTACACATTTGCACAAGTTATCCTCAGGATAATGGTAACTTGTACCAAAACTGTATACAGCATGCACTGTCTTGTAGATATGATGACAAGTTGGCCACATTGAGAGCGGAGAAATGCACAGCGCAATTCTTTCATTTCCAGTTCAGGCTTTGCAGAATGATCAGCTCTTCATTGGCAACAAAACGATGAGTGAATCTTGCTGTTCTCTGAAAATCTCAGTATGACCAGCTGTAACACTGTAATAACGTTTTCCACATGCAAAAATATGAAAGTATCCAGGATTTATGTGTGCAGTGATTATATTTTTTCTTAGTATGAGCTAAGAAAATTTCAACAGATTTTCGAGGGAAGTTTTCTATTACATTAATCACACAGGAAAAATTTATTGCAACAACTTTCAGTTATCCCTTTTTCTAAAAAAAATGTATGAATTTGTGCAAATGTAAGCAACATGGAAAGGAGGAAGATTCCTCTTAACTAAGAAAGTGGAAGAAACCCACCATAACCATCTCATATTCTCATCCTCAAAACAAATGAAAAAAAGAGTCTTAATCAAATATATGATTCTTCAGCAATCTACAGGTCTCGCCTTCCCTGCAGCTACTTTAGGAAGTTAAAGAGGAATGACATAGCCCCTTAATGAAAATAAATCCCTCCCTACTGAGAAACCAGTGGCAAACTGATGCAGAGAGAGATCATGCAAAGATAAGGAGGAGTCTGTCCATCAGGTTTGTTCCAAGAAGACCTGGAGCAGCCTTGTACCTACTAGGAAGGCCAAGAATGCTGTGATAATTTATGTTTTAAGGTATCCAGGTTGTGAAGATTATTCTAGTGAACCCAAAGAAGTTCAGAATTGGGAATATTTAAACATGAATTACAGCAATTTTAGTCCCTATCTCTCCACGTAGAAGTGCAGCTTGAGATCCTCCCACCAGATTTCAGAACTGTCAGAGTAAAATTTATCTAGTTATGTAATTCCTCTCAATTTAAATATAAAAAATGTAGGCAAATCCGGACAAAAAACCACCTTAGAGATACAGATGCTTTCTAAACATTCCACTCTACAAACATTAAGCCTACATTGTTTTGTATTTTATTTGTTCCACCAACTTTCTAATAGGCGAGCGGAATTCAAATACGCTAGGAAAGGCTAAAATTACAGCTAAGAGGCTTTACACGATTTCTTCAATAATCTGGTATTTTGGATTCTGTCAAAACCATGCTCTAAGTTTAGAGTATCTGTTTCATTGGGAATATGCAATTTTACACTTGTATAATTGCAAATACGATCCTGTATAAAGATATAATGTGATTTCTATTCTTAGTATGGGAACATACAACACAGCTACATAACCTGACATAAAGCTTTGCAGGCAGCACCTAATTCTCTCTTCATAAAATCTAGCATAATAGCATCATCTAGAAATTAACTGATTTTTAAGTGGTATTTATAACTTCAAAGGACATTGGTCTGTGCTCTCTTTCAGTGCAAGAAAGCAACAAAGTCTGACACCAACAGGAGAAGAAAAAGAAGTACAGCTTTAGTAAACTGTCCATATGAACCACATGGAGGTTTATTCAAAACACGTTTTCTTTATCTATCCCTAGCTGACCAGTCAACCATGACCCAGAAACACACCTCCCATGACATGGCGCATTGTTCAGAATGATTGTGTTGCTCTGACTTTGAAAATATAAGCACCATGAATCCATGGTTCCTAAATTTCAAACATTGTCCCTCATTGTCCAACATGATACTTCACAGACAGTGCTAGTTGTTAAGGTACAGTTTTAGAATTGGTTTTAATGGTCTGAATCCATGCTGCTGCTGAAAGCAGCTGCCCTATGTGCACCTTTCCACTGTGCTCTGCCTTCTACGTTAGCATTAGAAGATGTGTAGATGGCTGTGTCTTTTTTTTTTTTTTTGCCTCATTGCTTGGCTGAAGGTTTTTCCTGGCTTATTATTTTAGCTGAATCTGGTCTGAAATCTCATTGATCATACCTCTGCACCCACTAGTATTAGCACCAAAGAGGAGACAGGAAGACATGGCTGGAGAAGGACTGGGCCATATGTGAGTGGGACCTTCCCTTCAGTGGCAGCATGAATTTAGGTTGGGTAAAACCAACCACAAAAACACCCAGACAAACCTTGAGCATGTCTGTATGTCATAACACCCCTGTAATAGAAAACAGATGCAAAAGATAGCCAAAGAATCGTTTTGATAATATAAAAGTCCAATAACATGTTTTTAATTCTTTTTACTTTCCTGTAGGTGAAAGCCAAAACAGGATTTAATCAATCTCACAGCTTGGACAATTAAGCAGTCAGAGATGAAACAGAGATAGCAAGAACTGCCATGCCTCTGGGGAAACTTTTTTCCTAATTGACTCATATTTGCTGGAGAACTTTATCCTTTCATAGACCCAGCTGTCGCTGAAGTATATTATAGTAACAGACACTAGAGTTATATGCTGATGTAATGATATCCTTTGGGGGATGGGGGAAAGAGAATGGAAGTTTGCCCTTGACTTTTAACAGCCTGTGAAGCATATTCAAAGCTTTAATCAAAAATATCAAGAAAAATAGAACCATCCAACAGTTAGATAAATGTTACTAAAAACATATAAATCTTAGAAGAATGCTCATGCCTATAAAAACAACATAGTAGTGCATGGATGGAGAGATAGAGACCATCTGGCAAAAGAACGTGCTTATATGATAAGAGGCTCCCAGCACAATGAATTGTCCTCATAGCACTTGTTGCAATGGCTTTTTTTAACTGGGAATATACCACTGGTATTCACCAGCACAGTACTCTACTAGAAGGAGAACTCCGAAACAGCAATGAGTATTTAGATAAGGGGCAGTTCCTCTTCTTCTAGTTCAGTCTTACTCAGATAAAGGGTACGTTGTGTTCAAAATAGTTTTTACTTGAAGAAAAAAGACAAGTTTGGCTCCGAGGCACTCTTTTGCTTGTCTTAGTATCGTAGATAAAAGCCCTTCATCTTCATATAACAACCTCTCCAGCAGTCAATCGCATCTCCAGAAATATCCTCTGCATATGGTCCTATCCCATGAGAATGACCTGCCTACCTGAGGAATACTTGGACAGGACAAAGAACAGCCATGGTAATACTGAAGCTCTGCAAGAGATGTCTGAATGGAACATGCCACACTTGTGGATATTTTTTACCTAGTGGCAGTAGCCTTGAGAATCTGACTGTGAACGTTAGCTACAGCAATTATGACAAGCAAAGTATACCTGATATTGAAAAAAAAATAAATACTCAGCATAAGCTTTTATCATACTTGTCATTTTAAATTCTCTCCATGAGCTTTCCAGAGCTAGCGCTTCCAAGATCATAAACACATCAAAGGTCCTCTGAGGTTAAGGACTGGCATTTGTCAAGGCCAGAGTCCTGCAATCACACACACAAGTGTTTTCATAAGCAAGCAGACTCAGGCTCAAGAGCTCAATTTAGACAAGTTGTGCTCAAATCGAGGCTTGTAATCTACCTGTGGGCTGCACTGTTTGCTTAAACTTTTCTTTTTAGAATGTGCTGTGGTATTTTGCATGCTCTGGTATAAGCCAGCTCTAGTGGTAACATAAGTTCTATAAATACACTACAAAAGTAACAGGAAACTTCCAGAATTCTGTTATGGTAAATGCAGTATTCAAACATTTTAAACGTGAAAAATTCAATTCCATTTTAGAGGAATCACCAAATGCAGTGGTTTGGAGACACTAGGTTTCCATACCATGTGCTAAACTGTAGAAGGAAGAACAAGGTTTTCTCCATCCTCCAGAACGAATTTCACTGTGAAATACTCACATAGATCACACGGCTTGGGGAACCTGATGTACTTGAAGCAGGTACAGAAATAATACTCTCAGAGGAAGTCCTTGTTTCCTATGGCAGGAGAAGTGAAACAGATAAGAAATAGAGGAGAGGGAGTGAAAATGTAATTGTAACTTCAAAAAGAGTATGCAAGACATTTCAATTAATTTAACCTTTACCATTCAAGAATGGTATATTACAGTAAGCTCAAAACATACAGCCATACCAAAGAGTTAAAAACAAAATAACACCCTTAGTCAATATAATTGACCTTTTGAAAACGCAAAAGTGATTTTACATATGACTTTCTTTCCCCCTCACTTCAGAACAGCCAGGACAGCATTTGGGCACTATCAGGGACAAGTCAAGTTACAAGATGATACTGTGGCAGCGTTTTTACTCTAAAGTTTACCATCAAACTAATCTACATTGCTTCTGGAATGTGTCATGCTACCATGCCATTCATTCACAGCAAACCGCACAATAACCTGCAAAGCATCCTGAACCAGACACCCAATAGGTTTGCTGTCCCCTCTCTGACTGTAAGACTAACAGACTAATTGTAATACTCAACCAGTTTTGCTCTGTTTTCAATCATTCTGGCATTCAGAGTGACAGACCTTTATTGCTTTCTTTCTGGTAGATTCCTTTGTGATGAAAAATAAAATTACATTTAAATAACAAAGTGTTGCGAGACACAGTGATATTAACCATGAGTCAACAGGCCTGACATTCATAATTGAAGCTTAAACAAATCTTACTATGAAACCGATGGTTTTATACCCTCTTTCATCCTGATATGTTAATTCGCCACAAAATATTCTTTCCCATCTATGGAAAAACCCTGTCCCTGATCGCAAAACGTAAACATTTTTCCATGATCACCATTTACTGCCTCACCAAAGGCTGACACTTCTCACCTGGAGTTTTTGACTGTTCAAACCCTTAAAAGGATTTCCGCATTATTAAGCTGTCAAGTCAATATAGCATCATCCCTACTATTCCAGGCCTTACTTGAAGTATTTGCTGCCTTTTAGAAGCAATTTGTGAATATATCTGTATTGCACTGTGTTAAGAGAACAAACACTGTGATCACAACTACCCTTTAACAGACCCTCTTTAGCCCAAATAGTCCCATGCATGTCTCTGAGACTGTGTGTGGAGTTATTTATCCATATAAAAAAGATCTAGTTCAATTGTTTTGGCATATATGACTGAGACTTTTTAATTTTCTCTCTGTCATTTTAAGTTGTCAAACACTGAGGCTCTGGACGAACTTAGAAGGTCTGGGGGGACAAGCCAAACATTGATATGAAATTAGAGTATTCCCTGAGAAATACTTGTGGCTGCCATTGAGACGATTATTCAACACAGACAGTGTAATCGCACTGCTCTTCTGCATAGTTAAAGCACATTGCAATTTTCCCGAACTTGTGTAAATAACATAAAAGTGTCACCACTGAAGTGATGTCACGTGCAAACCACAGTTCTTTCCATTATGTCCCTACAGGACGCCAAATATGATAGAGAAAAAAAACCTGAAGCAAACTGCGACATTCCAATGTTTTAAACCCTGTTAGGTCAAATGACAGTTTTGGATTAACCTCAGGATTCCCTAGATGAAGCTTCAGAGCTTCCTTCTGTTGTCATGTGCATCAGTGGAGTGTGTTTTAAAAATCACACAGTGTAGTGTGACCTTAAAACGCATAACATATATGGCTCAACATGTTTAGTAATTGTCAATAAATTCCTGGAGTTCTTGCAGGGGCTTTCCTCAACTTAGAGGTGCGACCATGTTTTTAAGAACTACAATTCATTAGAATTTCTAACTTTTTCAATCAAAGTGTAGAGTCTCCTCCTTCTAAGGTACTTCTGCAGATTGCTTCCCTGCTTCCTTACGCTATGCAGTTATTCCCACAAATTTCGCCATTTCTCCTCCTGGTGATTAAAATCTGCTCATTCCACATCTCACACATGCTCTTTATTCTCTGTATAATCCATCACCAGTTTTAGCATCCCCAGGCCATGTCTGCTGCACGTAATTTCCTAGCTTTTGCAATAAAAACTCACATCTCAGTTGATTCCATTGCTTCAGTTCTTTTCTCCATACTGCACATTTTTATTCTCTCTCCACCTACCTCTTTTTCCTTTATACCTTTCGATAATCCTCATTCTTTCTCTTGCTACTTTCATTTCTTGTGTCTTTTTCAGATTCACCCCTCCTGCTTACAATCTCACTCATCCATCATTTTCTTTTCGCTGTCACTCTTTTTCACAACTTTTTTTTCCCTTCCACTCCATCTCCAAAGTTTTGGAGTGTGCTGTCACTTACTCCTTCTGCCTTTTGTCACGTACTTTAATTACACGTTGCGTATATATCCATATAAATATCTAGCAAGGTAACTTTTAAAAACAACAAACTGCAAACGTTGACCAGGAAATTTTTAAAACATTATACTCCATTCCCAACTTCACGAGTTATGTTGAAAAGTCCATTACTACTCTCTCTGAAACAGCATCCTTTCTTCTCGGTTTATTTTTTCAATAATGAGCATAAAGACCTCCCCAACCGAAAACCAGAACAGAACACCAGAGGAAAAACCCAAAACCAAGAAAAAATAACTAGACTTGGAAAATTCTTTCAGCTCCATTTTGGTGGGGTTTTTTGTTTGGTTGGTTGGGTTGGGGATGGATTTGCCTTAACACAGTATCTTACAAGCACAATTTATTTGCTTTTGTGAGAAAAAGGCAGCCAGTAGGAACCCAGTACAACCTTGTCCACTGTCTGTCTTTGAAGGAGGAAGAGAAAACCCAAACAAACCTACTACATTTTCAATATACTACATGGGGTTTTAGCCTTGCAGTTTCTGTTACTCATCCAGAATAAAATTCTTAGGAAGCCTGAAATACTGCTTAATAGTACTATGCTGAATCAGTAGCACTTATTAAACTATTTAGAGAATTTAAAATATATATGTATTAAACAGTACATTTTATATTGAAATGCTACTTATTTGGTACTCAGAGATTGCCATAAAGAATATCAGAGCAATCGCTTCCCAAACACATCGGTGCAAAAAATAAAGCCAAGATCTTTCAGGGTAAAGCTCAAAACGTGTTTTTTTTTCAAAACTGTGGTTTAGTCGAAGTTGCACTTGCTAACACACCAGATCTGTAAACACTCTTTTTATAGCTGCTGCCTGCTGTTCTGACTTGTCCCATGTGCCTTATGTCCAAGCCTCGATGAATCAAAGCAAGGTTTTTCAAACGAGGACACCAGGGATAGCACTTGGAGCATCAGAGAACATCAGAACTGAAAACCCCCTTACTTGCCCTCCGCATTAAACGAGATAGTTGCAGCTCAGTCCCACCACTTCAGAGAGATAATTTCCCCAGCTACAGATTAATTCTTCATTTCCTAGGGGGAGCTTATTCATCTGCCAGCATAGTAATTATTAAAGTTACCAGAACTCCCCCCCTTTTCCCCTTGCACACAGACAGATGCACAAATCATCCAACTTAAGGAGGTACTCAAAGCCAGAGATTAAATTAAATTTGAGCTGGCTTGCCAACATTTTACAAACAAATAATAAAAAAGAAATTCCAAGCAGAGATTTTTTTTGTAAAAACAAATAAAGTGAAAGTCCTCTGATCTTTGAAGTGCAGAACCACATAAAAAGAAGAGAGGTCATGCACTGATCACATCATAATCAGACAGAAGTTATTTTTTTTTTCTTATTAATATTTTCACATTTTTCCTTATTCAGCTTATATATATAACTCTTAGGTCAGCATTCTCCTGAAGTAGCTTTAATCACTAAGTAGAAGCAGAATATTTATATTCCATTATTACATTAACGTACTAGATTTCTGTAATTTAAAATCACAGTAGTGAAAAAATTCCAATACTTCCCTCTGTGCCCACTGCAAAAGAAAGCATAGAGAATAGTATGACAATGGAATCACACTGAGTAAAAATATGGTCTTTTTACCTTGTTTTTTTCTTCAGCTTTTGCAGCCTGTCTACAAACAGGATGCCAAATGGATGTGCCTGGAAAGTAAATTTAAAGCTCTTCTTAATATGTTTTCCCAATAAGAACGTTAAAAGGTTTAAAAAAAAAAAAAGAACTTTAAACCTTCCTATAAGGTCTTGTAAGACACAACAGCATACTGACTGATTCCCCTGCAGTCCCCATTTCACAGATACTTTCAAAGCTAAAACTGACAACCTTTCAATATGAGTAAGCCTGACCACATACATTTTAAAGGCTAGGTGCACTTCAGAAAGCTACACATACTTCAACATGAGATCAACATCAAAACCTGAGTCCCAAGGAGTGTGATTTGGGATCACTGGAGCTCCTACAGCCCAACCTCCTCCTCAGAGCAGGTCCCACTACAGCTCACGGCTATGCCCAGTTGGGTTCTACATATCTCCGAAGATGGAGATCCCATAGCATTTCTGGGCAACTTGTTCCACTCTCATCGTAAATTTGTTTTTCTTTACGTGTAGTCGGAATTTCCTGTACTCTCGTCATGTGTATTCTTGTAAAAGTCTCACCCAGATCATACTGAACAGCACACTGTGATGGAATGGAATAGCATTGTGGCATTTAACATCAGCTGAAAATCCAGTCTGTCTTTTTGAATTATTCTCTGTACTGATCTTGTACATCCTCTATGTTTGTCTCTCATAAGTCAAATACTAAAGAACTGCATAAATTCAGGGGAATATCCATCCTAGAGGATGCAGTAATATAGAATGAACCAATTCACTACAGCATGTAAGCAATGAAGGGAAGCTTATGAACTCCAGAGATATAAGTATATATAAGTGTGAGGAAGAAACTAAATAGCTTTGCAGCAATCACAAAGGCAAAAAAAACCCCACCAAAACTAAAAACAAGACCAACAACTTTTTAAAAGTTGAACATCGTGTTCAATACTCAGTGTTCAATGGAAGTGGAATGTGTGTAACCATATAAAATAAAATAATTATTTGTAAATTCTAATAATAAAATAAAACTCTATGTTTATGCCAGTCTGAGCTGGGACAAGCCACAGATTAAAGGTCTGCACAGTTAGCAAATGTGAGTGCACTGAAACTTCTGCCTGACTAAATGAGAAGTTGAGAACTTTTGTTTTATAAATATTTAATGTTTATACTGTGTGGAGAGCACCAAGAAGATTTATTGGAAATGCTTTGTTTTCACAGCAGTTTGACAGTTTTCTAACCAGTGGATTTTGGAAACATGAGAGAAACAGAAAGTCCATTTCCCAGAAGACAGATGGAGATCATTAGTATTTCACAAAAAATAACCCAGGTGAACCCAGACTCAAGCAGTATAAGACCATCTATAAGTAAGGACTGGATAAATCATGTTTACTAAGTTACTGAAGTTTTTGGGGACTGAACCACTACAAAAAAATCTTTTTAGCACCTTTAAATCCAATGCTAATTTATCTTCCAATTATGAGTGGGTCTGAGCTTGCCCACTGAAAGCTTCTGTCCCAACTGTTGCATAAGTTGATGGAAATCTTCCCAGTGGTTTTAAGAAGTATTTACATCAACTTTTCTTGAATGATGCCTATCTGTGGCCACAGAAAACTGGCTAGGAAACTTTTTCTCAGAGAAGAAAAAGAGTTGCTTTATCCAAAAGTCATCTGCTGGATAACCACTGATGACTCAGTTTGTGCTGAGGAACACACAACACCTAGAGAACTTTACAGTAGTTTCTTAAGAGGATGAAAAGCAAGTTAAAAACTCTGGGGTCTGACATTTTTTTATTATCTAACACATCATGTCAGGCAATTGAAATACCTAATCACAGATCTCTTATGAAGTTAACACCAGTTTCTAATGGAAACTGTTCTTCATGTGACAACAAAAAGGGTATGATTATAAGTTGGTATGAATGTGAAAATCAGAAAATAAAAGTGAATATGATGGGTCCAGATTAACAGGATCTGAGCATACTTCTTGATTACTTGAATTAAAAATTGGCACAGAACCTAAGAAATAGACACTCATAAGAAGCTGAACTGAAAAAACTGAAATATAGTTTCAGAGAGTTTGAAATCTAGAAACAATTACTAGCTTGATACATTTTTTTTAAAGCATTGATTTCCCAGGGGATTTTAGTACCAAAGTAGCTAAGCTACTCTGCAATTGGAAGAACCACAGCATTTTCTGGCTCCTGAGGGAGAATCCATGAGCACAGACAAGGATCATTATGTCCTTTAATGAGCTAGTTCTTATTGTAAACCAAAGTGACAATAAAATTATCATTTTAAATAACATACTCAACTATAATTAGATCTTACTGAGACCACTGTTGTGTTTTAAATAAAGCCTAACTTTTCCAGCTTAATGAATGATTTCAAAGTATGCTTCTAGAAAACTGTGGACAATTGCAAAGTTGTAATACAGATCTGGGCAAGCATGTGATTTCAGGATAACACACCAGCCTTGCAGTTCCCATGTCCTACTGAGTTTGTCTTTTCTGTTTTCCTTTGAAAAGATACTGCCTGTCAAAGACAGGCAAAAGCTTTCATTTTCTCTGGTGTCTGATCCTGTATTTAACTGTGTAGACAGTCTGATCAGTTTAGTACAGCTAAAAGTTGCTATATACAAAATACAGATCTTAGCTCATATCTATGTTAAATAACTTTTTTTTCCCCATTGAATAAATAATTGTGCAAGTTGTTCTCTATTACCACTGAAATTCCCTGACAAGACAGACTGAAATTCTCTGTATGGAGCTTTCTCCTGAGTGATGCAAGTTCACGGCTGCATAAAGTACAGGCACATTGTCTGGTAAGGGCTTCAGCTCCAAGGCGTCCTCTTCTCCACCCTCTGAGGGCAGTTAGGTCTGACTAAGAGGAATTCAGGTAAGGACCCTCAGATTTTATCCTCGTACCAAATGGGAACAGCTACTGAACTGGTCTTAGGACTGCTTTAGGGAACCCGCTGTTCTATATGTGTCTTAACTTTCATCTGAACCCTTTATCCCTGCAGAAAAAAAATACACTTTTTTTCTAGTAAATATAAAATGTTATAATCTTCATTTTCAAGTACTTCCGTTTGCAGGAAACAACTGCTACCACTCATCCTTTCTGTGATTCACACTTGCTACTGGATTTGAACTGACACAGAAGTAATAGTAAGAAGCAACAAGGGTTTGGTTTTACTTTTCTTTAGCCTACACATTGCATACTTCACTTTATTGGGTAGTTATGAATGCGAATATGTGTAAAACAGCTGAGCCATGCCAGCAGGTATGGCCAAGAGGGCCATGCTGCCAATTGTAACTGGTTTGGGGTTTTTATTCGTTTGTTTTTACCTTGAAGATACATTTCTTCTCCTTCTGCGAACATCTGACTGCACCTGACACATCGTGCGCAGGTTGGGTGATAATGTTTTTCTCCTGCCTGTTTGGGAAAAAAGGCACAGGTGATTAAATATACCAATCAATTTAGCAGCTTCACTATGAGGAGTTTTTCTCTCATCTTCTAGAATATGACTAATTAGAATAAATTAGTTAATGCCAATTAGCTCAACAATTTCCTACAACCACAGTACTTATTTTCGATTATAGACAATCCATGATTTAAAATGTAATTATGGTCTTGCCTACACACAAAAAAAGTTAACGTGCAAGAGTTAAGACTCTGAATTTACAGAATGGAAAAAATTCTATATAGTGGACACATTTTCCTTGTGGATGACCATACTGTGCACCAAGCCCAAGGTAGCTTAGGACTCACCTGCAGAAGTTGGGAGGTCATAACCTTGAGCATGCATTTCCAGTTCACTGTATGTTCTTCATGACCCCACAAAACACTTAACAGACAGCAAGAACCATCTTGTTCAAGAAATGTTTGTATCTGCTTTGAAAGTGGCTTGCAGGTAACAGGTACGCAGGGGTTTCCATGAGGAATGTGTGTGATGTGCCCATAGGACTGTATAGAGCTGCCACTTTGAGTACTGTGCACTAAATTCCTTACATAGATAAGCCAATTGTTCTGAGATTGTCATAATTTAATACCACCATATTGATTGATTGGAATGAGAATAGGACTGAGCTCTAGATTAGCTCAGAACAGCTTAGTAACTCATCAGTGTTCATAAATTTAAATTTCCAACTACTTTATAACCCCATTAATTTAAACTGTTTCACCATTGACAATGGTGTGTCTTGAAAAACCTGTGTTTTTCAAGAGGAGACATCTGCCTGCTGAAAGGAAGAAGGGCTTGTCTATGTCAGAACATCAACGTGTAACACAGACAAGGCTGAAGTTAACCTCAAATGAAAATACAGTGAAGATTCTTGTATCACGGGATTTGTGCAGGACTCAATTTCAGTAGCTTGGCCAAAATTCAGATCTATGGCCAACTGTGGGCAAAATTATTAGCCCTAGTTCCCACAGGCAAGAACAGCGGCACTACAAGGCAATGGTGGCTTGAACCAGTGACAAAAATAGCTTTCAGGGAGTTGTGCTCTTCTGAATGGATGGCACGGGCCAGCCCTCCAAACTGCACCCCTAACCCATCTTTGAGACGACACAAAACAGAGTTCAACAGCCCAAAGCCAGCTCTTGCGCATGCTCCCAGCACTCCTCAGTCTTCAAACCCCTATAGAACTGAAAGACAAATCTCGGCATCTTCTTCCTGTCTTTGATCTGATACTCTTCTGTCACAGAAAGAACGGTCCATGGTTTAAGTGGCTTAAGCTCACTGCCACTTCCATTATGAATAAAAGCCAAGAGACCAACTCTAGAGCACAGAGCTAAGTTAGCTTAAATTTAAACTAAGTCTGACTTCAGCAGAAGTTCTGGAGTTAAAAATAAGCAAAGTTGGGTCCATGTAGAATGTCTCATAACCTGTCTACCCGGAAAAGGCTGAAAGGGCTTCGTATGTACCTTTAAGAAACTACTATCAAGTATTGCCACACTGGTTTCAGCATGTAAATATGTTCTCACAGCATTGCACTGTAAATCCCACTTCTATTAATCTAGAAATTTAACACTGTTACTACAAGGCTGACTTGCCTTCTCTCTCTTTTTTTTTTTTCCAAATGTCAAAGCCTTCAGGGGTATTTATACTAAAGAACACAATCTGTGTCTGCTGGCTATTTTGCATTCACAATATCAAATACAGGAGGGTGATAAATTTAGGTTAAAGAATCTCTGGTTTTACTTCAGTGTTAACTTGTTGCTGTATTTTAAATCAGCAATAAGGAAGAGCAATGCATCACATCAGAATTGCCATTTTGAAAACAGCTTTGTTCCAGTTCATTCTTTGTTTTATGGTGTCATTTGTGCAGACATCTGGGTGATTTCTGCACCTTTAGACACAGAAGATGGTCACCACTGCCTGTGTTGACACCTTAAAGTACCAGACCATGAAGTATCAGCACCAGGTTTAAACCTCAGGTTTAAAAGTACTTGACTGAGTGCAGTTATTTAAGCACAAAAGGTTACTTAACTATCATTAAATAAATTTAAATTTGGAATATCAAGCTGAAAAGAAATACAATTTCCCTTGGAAGATTTGTACTGCACAAGCACTGCTAATACAATGCTTTGCCTCAATAATTCAATTGATTTAGCACAGCTGATACAACTCCCAGGCTAACACTCTCTATGGGAATTCAGTAACTCCTTTGCTAAAATAAACTGTCAGAACACATTCTCAGAAAACCTGGACGCATCACAGAATAAAATCTATTTCCCTAAATCTAACAGCACAACCAAATATATCATTTTAATTCACTCTGTAGAGTAAGTGATGTCAACTAGCTGTAAAATGGCACAGAGACCTCTTTGTATAACTTAGATACAACTATAGCAGAAAAATCAGGGGGAAAGGAGGAGTGATCCTTTTGTTAATGCTCACACCAGCATAACTTCAATGGATTTTGCATAATTTCCTGTGAGTTGTGGTGAACAGAGCCAAAGGCAGTTGGTGGCCAGTCACAAATGGTGTTCCCCAGGGCTCAGTATTGGGGCCAGTTCTGTTTAATCTCTTTGTCACTGATCTGGATTGAGTGAACCCTTAGTAAGCTTGCAGACAACGCCAAACTGGGTTGGAGTTTAGATCTGCTGGAGGGCAGGAAGGCCACACAGACGGATCTGGACCAGCTGGATCGCTGGGCTGAGGCCAATTGTATGAAGTTTAACAAGGTCAAGCACCGGGTCCTGCACTTGGGTCACAACAACCCCAGGCAGCGCTACAGGCTCGAGGAAGAGTGGCTGGAAAGTGCCTGGAGAAAAGGATCTGGGGGTGTTGATTGACAGCGGCTGAGCATGAG
>VWYH01009496.1:188900-270756 GCA_013399365.1 Pampusana beccarii
CTGATCTCTGAACTGCCTGAAAGGAGCTTGGAGCATGGAGGGGGTTGGGCTCTGCTCCCAAAGAACAAGTGACAGGATGAGAGGAAATGGCCTCAAGTTGCACCAGGGGAGATTTAGATTGGATATTAGAAAAAAAAATTGTTTATGGAAAGGGTTGTCAGGCATTGGAACAGGCTGCCCAGGGAAGTGGTGGAGTCACCATCCCTGGAGGTGTTTAAAAGGCATTTAGACAAGGTTCTTACGGACATGGTTTAGTGCTAGAGTTAGGTTAGGTTATGCTTGGACTTGATGATCCTCAGGGTCTCTTCTAACTGGATTCTATGACTCTATGAATTAAAATGGGACACACTCAAAGTCTGCATAGAAACCATCTAAGTGCTGACAGTCTTCTATGTTTCCCCTTTTTACTTTTTTTTTTTTTTTTATGATGTCCCAAAGCACAGAAGACAAGACGTGGCAGACTCTTCATCACTTTAAGTATTTAAAACAGAACAGATCACCTTTCTAAATGAAAGGTGATAGCTAAATCCTAATCAGAGGTTAGGAACTTGATGTAGGAATTAACTAATAATATTCCCTGATATGTTTATACAGTTAGCCTGATTAGATACTACAAATTATATTATATTCAAACCTAGGATCTGGATGTGTTGGGTCTGAATGTCAACAAAACCTCACTTGGGCACATGCCAAGGGGGCCTTCAGCAGTGCCCCTGTCTCCTCTCTCTACAGACTGTTTCAAAGGCTTCACCTCATAGATGTACAATTGGTTTCAGCAGAACACAGAAATTTTATAAGTTTAGGGCAGCAACTGTTTTATGTTTTCAGTTTAGTTGTAATGATGGCCTCGTTATTTTTCTTTTCCTGGTTATATTGATGTGAGGGAGTTTAATTCAGCAAACAAATTTCTAACCATATGGTTACTTTTTTGCACAGTTTGAAAGCTTAGTTTGACAGATTGTTGTCTCAGTGCTTAATAAAATATCAACACACACATAGCACAGAAGCGACATTCATCTCAGAGATCTCTTACGGTTCAAGTGGCAGATTATAAGAAACCTTTTCAGTATCCTACATTTGCGTCAAGACTATATCAGGTCTTTGTGCCCAGGCATCCAGATGTGAAGACAGTATTATTATGAAGATCTATTTAAAGATTCTCAGCTGAGATTTCTTCAAATCTGAATAGCAAAGCATGTCCTTAACAAGACAGCACACCACCAACAGTTCAATTTCTCTTCAAGTGACTACACCAGCTTTCCACAATAACAGAGTCGAAGTCTTGGTGTGTAATTTTAAAAGTGGAATCAAAACAGTCCTTAACACTCTAAGACAATGTATTATGAATTACTTCATTCCCTTTAGGGATGAAAGGCCACTTTAAACGGCAAATCTCCTCTGAGCAGCAAACATGGTGTTCTGGGCTGGGGGTCAACATGAGGAACGTTCTCCCAGCAGAGGCAATGACCTCCCCTCGCTCCCTGCCCTAAGCATGGAGGGCACCACAGTGTTCCTGTCTGTCCCACAGCACATCGACACGTAAACCCATGCTTCACTTAAAACAGAACCAAAAAGCTCTGCAACAAAGTACATACAACTGTCTTTTCTCATTTCTCATAACTTCAGGGCTTGAATTAGATAAAAGAACAATGAACCTGATGTGAAAAATGTGAATTACATAAAGTACTATTTGAAGACAGTACGGGGTGTTACCCTAAAGTGTGCAGAGCAGTATGAACACCAGGCCTGGGAAACATGCAATGCTAGCAAAATCTGAGTAATTCAAACTGGAAGGAATAACCTTAACTACTTAAAGTTGGGTTTTAAATTAGATGTCATCACTCAGGAAAAGGTATTACATTATTGCAGACAGCTCAGCGAAAAGCTCTCCTCACTCTCTGCCTATGGCTGCCAGAACTGATGAAGTGGTAGAATAAATAAAAGATGATATGTATAATAATTGTAACTCTATCACAATGACACCGCTCATCTGGCCTCTTATGCCATTGCTAGGAGTGTGATTAACATCATTTTTTACTGCAGTTGATGAGTGACAACTGCTTATGGATTGACACAGGAGAGATTGGATCAGAGCAGCCTAGAGCTCAAAGCATGAGCTGAGGTCTGGACAGAAGACTCAAGATTTCTTATTACTCTCTCACCAGTGAAGTCCTACATCCTATCTCACTGCATTACTTAGTGAAGTAGCTAGTAAAGGGAAGACAGAAAGTAGACAAAATCATTCAATGTCTTAGACAAACTCATAACTATTTGCTTCCTTTCCTGCAAATGAAAAGTTTTCAGTAAACTTTCCCGTAAAAATACAAATTTAAAAAAAAAGACTCTCTTGTTATCAAAAAACGCACATTGGTAACTGAGACCTTTTACTGCTGGGAGTAAAGAGTGTGGAAGTGAGGAAAGGTCAGACTGCTGCAATGATTCAATCATATCAAAGCATATTTTCCATTGTAAGGGTATAACACAATATACGTTGCTGTAATAGCGCACCATTACCAGTGAGTGTTATCTATTGAGGTAGGTCCAAATCCTGCCATATTCATACTCTAAAATCTCCAACTGAAGTCCTAAAGGTACCCTATCCTGAACAAAGATAATGGCAGTCAGTCTTCAAAACAGGGAGCCTGCTGGTATGCCAAGGCACGGCACAGCTGCATGACCCAGAAACAAATCCCACAGAAGACTGGTCTAAAGCATTCTTAGTTAAAAGCTTTTCACATGGAACAAATTTGCTGGAGAGTTTGGTCATCACTAGACAACCACCTTGTTCAAACAAAGGGTAACAGAATAAAGCACAAAACCACTGACAATCAATAAGCTTTTCCATCAGGCAGCTTCTCACCCTGAAATGAAGGACTAAAGCTCGTATGAAGGACACACGACTCTGCTGCTATCTGGTTTCAAATAAGATCAAGCATTTCAACATTAAATGCCCCAACCAATCATTACATTGTTTTATGGAGGCAAATTCACAATTTCTGTAAGTAAATGCAGTTCCCTGCCTTAGCTGAGCTAAGGATTTAATTTCTGCTCCTAGAACTAAATTAGTTATTATTTAATAACTCTCTGAGCTAACAGCACAGAACTGGCCCAAAAAACCTTCCTATCAAGTTATTCCACCTACTACACTGAAATCAGGCATTGTCCTTTCTTATTCCCCATCTGTTAATATAACCCTCCTGTTCTTGTCCAGAGGTTAAATATGGGGCTGTGTGACACGGGTTTAATCCTAAAGGCTGTGTAAAACCTAAGGCCCCAGTGTTTGTCCTTCTGTCTTTATCTCAAGAGTACCGTGGAGAAGGGGCACAGCATCACACCATTGAGGGTTGTTCAGTGGCTACATGCTCCTAACTGCCATTGCATCCACACAGTGGCATGTTATGTGGACTAGACTGACCCCATAAACTGGATTCTATGGGGTATTTTCAAATTAGAGTGATGATATTCAGAAAAATCAGATAACCCTTACTGCTTGGAGTAGAATACTGTGCTCAGTTACCAGCTTTAAGCATAGCCACATGAAATCTCAATTCACATTTACAGCAAAGCCAGAGTTTCGCATATGCTACAGAAGAACTCAAAGAATTGGATTGTAATTGGATAGTAATAGTTGTATACAATTGGATAGTAATAGTTGTATACAATAATGTTTAAGTTAATAAACAGCTGTTGGGTCACCTACTGGGTATGAGGGCACAGGCAACATCATCAAGGCAGAGGAATTCGGTAAAATACCTATTGCTTATGTTATACAACAGTGCCGAGGAGAGAAAAGTGCTGGAGCCAGGAGACAAAGAATTATGTGGAGGAAAACTCTCACTAATTCTCTTAGTCACAGTGGACCTGACTCACCACTGAGTCACTTCAGCAGCGTGCCAGGGCAAATGAACCATTTTCAATGGGGTTTACACCAGCGTAAATGTAGTGTAATGTTTTGAATCAATCCTTCTCCTCATCTTCTCTTTACTGGATTCATTTATCATCCCATTAGATGCCAAGAAACAGTCATGTGAAATGTTTAATACATGCACCTGCAGCATTACTTACAGCTTTAGCTGTCTCATATGTACAGTTATTTCATATTGTCTTGTTTCTGGCTCATCCTGCTGTACTTTGCAGAGCCTTGAGACTTCCCACCCACATTTGAGTCATTTTTACTGCCTCCCACACACTCTTTATTCTTCCAGGTATAAAGCGCAGATCGAATGTACCAACAGGGACATTTATATACCGGACTCACAGAAGGAAAAGTTTCTTATATAAAAAAATAACTAAAAAAAAATTAAAATTAAAAATTATTAAGAAAAATCAGCACTATTATAACTGTAATCTCATTCTGCGAGACCTGCAAAGAAGCTCTGACTCAGGAGCAAATTTTGCAGCCAGAGAAAAGCTGGAAAAGGCCAATAGTCCACCTTTTTCTACAGAATTTGGTACATGGTCTTGTAAATCAAACTAGTCTGTCATGCCGAAAATCACTGATTTTGCACACAGTTGCTTTTGTTATGCAATAAGTGATCTGCCCCTTTTGTCTTCTCAGCTTTGTGAATTTTTCTTGCCACCCACTGAGACTGGAAGAGGCTTCTGTTTTCCATTTGCTCAACAACCTCCTTCATTTCTTCTCCACTTTAACACTTTAAATCCCACTTAGGGGCCAAAACAAGTCACGGCTGGCTCTCACTTCTGAGATCCCTTGAGAGAAGAGAGCGAGCAAAGGAAGGCAAATATGTCTGCAAGTCATCTTTCTCCTTTTCGACTTCGCTGTAGATTTAGCCCACTCATTTCAGATGGGAAGAATGAAGCTGCAACCAACACCAAACAGCCCTGAAGAGGCAGCATGATTTATCAGATGAAGCCAGCACAGCTCTTTTCACGTTGGTCATGGTGATCCAGGCTGCAAACACCTGAGAACAGAAGCTGTCTCTCATTCTGCATCTAACCAAGGGTTGATATTTTGGATCCCTAAATTTAGCTGGAACTGGAAATGCCATTCTCATGTGCAGAACTGACATTAACAGTCCTTCCAGGAAGCAGGAAGTTGCTACTTTCAGACTCATCCACACATTTTCAGTTCAAGGTGCCACTCAGAGGTTCCTTCTTTGCAGGGAGAAAAGAAATCTGAAGAAGCACAAAAATGCTGAAAGCTGGCAGGATGAAAAATCTTAAAGATACATGGAATGAGCCACATAGGCTGCTTTCCTGCTATTAGCAGACACACTGAACCATTGTCACACAGGCCAGACCATCCTGGAGATACTTTATCAACAAAGCCACTTGTCACTAAGTGCGCTTACCGCTGTGCCACTGCCATGGTTACGGGAGAGAGCTGGAGGGAGGTGTTTGTGCTGGCGGCTGGATCACGGGTGGGTACAGGGCACTGCAGAGCAGCAGTGGGGCTGACCGCAGCGTGGGCCAGCCGTGAGCCAGGGCATCACCAGAAATGAATGAAAGTGTGCAAAGTAAGAGGATGAGGAACTTAAGACATCCCAAAGTGAAACATTCCACGTTATCGAAATATTCAAATGCTGGCAAATAGTACTAGATAAGGCATCACCACAGCAACACATCACTTAGAAAGGTTTTGTAACTGCATATTGTGTGCTGTGTGTGGCTGGGGTTCCGAAGGTATCAAGGCGGCTATGAGAATCACTGCTTTGATGCGTAATAATCAATCAAGTTAGTTTAAGAGAGTTAACTGGTACTACATTTTTGCAGAATGGAAAAAGGCAGTGGACACCATTCCCCTCTCTGTCAGGCTCAAAGAGTCAAACTATGTACTAACACTACCAGGAACAAACCCACACAGCACCAATGTTCAGCAACACTCCCAGGGACATTTTCTGTACACATGAGAGAAATTCTCAACAGAAAAGCAAACAAGCAAGTGAAAAAACCCCACAAAACCTGCACTAGTTGTTCTTTCTCCTCTATCAAACAGTTTCCTTCAAATTCTGAACTTCTCTTCGTGTTATTCAGAAACAGTTTGCAGAATCCCTTACTTTGGTAAAAATGTAACAGGCTTCAGCTATCACCAAGTGTTACTCAGTGCTCTTCCCCAATAAACCTAAAAACTGATTTACAGGGTAAAAACCTATGCAAATAGTTAATTTTAATATGTACTGGTTTTCCATGACATGCCAAAAATCGTGAATTTTTAACAGTTCTGAAAATAAATCTGGATAGGTGTAGCTCTATATCTTTCTGGAGAGAAGAGCTGGTTGAAAAAGGGAAGGGATGGGAGCAGGAGAAAGATAAGGTGAAAACAATACAACTTGGCTACAGCAAAGGCTAAAAGCTAAGGTCAAAAACATTTGCATTGCTATTTATATGCTTGTTGATGGTATTTTTGATAATACCTGTTTTAAAGCAGAAAGTCTAAGTCAACCATTAATTAATGCTTACCCAGCCAAGTTCAGGTATTATGCGCTCATGATCAACCTACCTCTGCAAACCAGCAGCCCCAGACAAATGCAAGTGGCACCAAAACAGAGACTGTTCTCAAGCTCAAAATGCCTTGAATCTCAGCAAACACTATGCATTGAAAGTGCTAGTTAAATGTTTCCTACCTTAGATGGTTTCCTTTTGCAACAGCTAATGCTGATTTATTTAGAGGTATCTTTTCCAACAGTTTTCCTTCTTCTTTCGTGATGGGAGAAAGCTGGCGTAGAGAGCAGTTTCTAACTGAAGATTACTACTGACACTTGGATCCTTTAGCTGCTCTGACAGCCTATGCAAGGCTGCCCATGCTACAGGAAACCCTTCGTTCATGTAGACACAGCCCCTTTTATTGCATGTTTCAGTATTAATGCCTATATTATAAGCTGCTCAAGTACCTTTCACACATCACTAGGTTTTGTTGTTAGCGAAACAGCAGGGTAACAGACATTTCAGAATGAACCATTCTCCCACACTGCAGGCAGAAATTTGTACACCCTGCTGTAAAGAATTAGTCTCGTCTCTCTGCTATACAGAGACTTTTGCAAAGGGAAAGGCAATTGATTTACAAAGTAGATGTGGCTGCAAACAAAAGCAGCTCAACCCTAGGGCAAAGCAAAAAACAAACTGCCAAAAATGTGATTAATGTTTTAATTAATAAGTCACTGAGATATGAGTGGCATTTAACTGACATATAAATAATTGACATTTCTAGTCTCATTCCTGTCTAGTGTTTCCTGTAGTTGTTCCCTTTTTTAATGTAACATAGTTACGATGAATAGATTTAAAAAAAAAATATTGATTATGCTTTTCTAGACATCTACATATACATGTAAAACAAAAACGTTAACCATTTCTTCCCCGACATGTGCTGAGTACCACGTGCCATGTTAGGGTGTCAGATAAAGCAGCTGGACCCATCTTTACGTTTAGTAAATGCTACAACCATTTTTACCAGCACTCATAGCACACATTTATGTCACAGCCAGATAGCTGTAAATCACAGGACGGTTGTAGACAGAAGTCTACTAAAGAGCTGAAAACCCTTGGTGCTTACAAAAACAATTGGATTGTATTTAAATAAACTCCAAGAGACTTTTCCAAAAGCATAACCTCCAACATGCTACTGTCAACTTTCATTCACATGAAATTCAAAACACCAGCCAGTAACAGTGGAGATCCTGCTTGTTCATCAGCTGCCAGTAGAGCTGGTCACGGAGACCTGCTACAAAGCAGCTCAGCATGGACATCACTGGGCTGCAGAGAAGGTCCACCAGCATCAGCATAAGAGCCTGGAGCTGACTTTACAAGCAGAAGAGAATTTGGCTCATTCAGTTTTGCAAAACAAAAGTCGAGAGGAACTAAGCCTGTTCTCTACAAACTTCTCCTGCAGTTCTTCAGCTGAAGGGGAGAAGATCAAAAAAGCTTAAAACCAATTGATATCCGAAGAATTAGTAACTATACACAGCCTTCCAGCAGCTCTCTATTCATTGAGATAAAGTTTCTAAATATCAGATGTTAAGGAAACCCAGGCATGTACCCCAGGAGGGGACCAAGAGGAGTCAGTGGCTGCTGTGTGGTTCCTCTACACATCTCAACAGCCTTCCAAACCCCTGCATGGCTCGTCGTGTGGGAAGGACCGGGAGGAAGGTGACCCTCCTCTGTTTTCCCTGAGCAAAACGTAGCTAGAAGACTGATTAAAAATCACAAAACAAACAAAAAGTGTTTTTTCAATCAAAAGGGGTTCGTATCGGTCTTTGAATTATCATGTAAAATATAGTGTATTTTTAGATAAAAGGCAATTACACATATTTCATCTATTTTTATAGCATGGCCATTGCTACAACTTCAAGATTTTAATTAATAAATAGCTGCTTGTGATAGACAAAAGAGATTACAAATTTTTTTTAGTGCCAAATGCAGAGTAATAGATTGCAACACAAAAAAAGGCAAATGGCTGGTTATAAAAATCAACAGCTTGTTATTTTAAAATGTGTTTATTTTCTGTATTATTTATATAATATATATATAATTTTAGACAATGCGGGGTTGGGAACACAGCTATAGCATAAGAACTGAAATAAACCCTTTTCCTCCCTACAGGTTTTCAGTCACACTGCATGTTAAGTCAAATTGTTGGGTAAACTCCAGCCACCTCTTGCTCCCCATTTAAGACGGTAGGTTTATCAAAATATACGGCCAGGGGAAAACCAGCAATTTCTAGGAGAGCACTGATGTTCCATTAAACAGTGCCCCGTATGCTTCACGACCAAAGCAAACTTTGCCCATAAAAACACTGCTGAACAGGCTTTTTGTAAAAAGAACAGTGAAACTGTTGCCTTTAAAAGCAACAGAAGAATTTACGGTCTCTGTAAACCAGCTGCTCAGGCCCTTTTGTAGCTTTTCCAGTACAAGTTCCCTGGGAGACTGGGGACAAGCCAAGGTGGACCAGAGGGGAAGAAAGAAACAAGAAAGGAATTATAAACAGAGCTATCCCGTGTTTAAGTCCATTTACTGCATGCAATGATTCAGGCCCTCAGAAAATGGACTGAAGAAAGAACTTAAGTAACCAAACCATCATTGTATTTGGCTGGTAACCTACAAAAACAGCTATATTTTTATAAGTTATCAGTAACTCACACTAGTTGACCCTCCCCTCCTCCTCTGCTGAATAAACACTTAAAGTGAACAAGTGTTGGAAAGGGAGACAATATTATAAAATCTGGGCACAGAATAACTGTGGAAGCAGCTGTCCTCCTGACATTATCACAGAAATCAGAGATGGAAAAAATCCTGTTAGGTCATATAGTCACTCCCTTTGTCATTACAGGACTGTTCCCTAACGTAGATTTTCCAGTGCCTTGTCCAATCTTGTTTTAATAGGATCTAAGTGATAGCTTCCAGCAGCTCCCTTGGGTGACTATTCCTCTGCCTAATAAGTATCGCTGTCAAGGTCTTTCCCCCACTTCAACAGTAACTTGCTCTATTATTTCTGTGCATCTCCAGACTATATTCAAGATGGTTAAAAAAAAAAACAAAACAAACAAAACTGAAGCTTTAAAAACTGGTTCAGGATTCCAGACAATTCCACAAAAAATACATCCTACAGCAAAAAGCAGCCATAACTACTAATTACTTTTTTCTGTCCTCCTGACCAGGAGATATACAAGATACCAACAAGCTGCCCAGTGACAAACACACACTGAGTTTGATACCAGACAGACAGGAGAACCAGCCCCAATATGAAGCCTTATGAACAAGTCCGTCTGCTGCAAACGAACAACAAATGACTTAACCACGTTAACTATAGATTCAGTCTCTGCACTCTTTCAAATCTGTTCGCTTAAGTCATGATTTTCAGTGTAGCTTCCTAATGAAACAAGGTGTGCTTGCTGACTCCTCATCTGACCGCTCTCTGTGGTCAACATTGGAAGTCAACAGCCATTTGAAGTCATTTCTTACAGAGGTCCAAAGGCTGCTCATCATAGAAGGAGCCTCACATTGTGTGTCAACTCTTGACTGTGTAAGCAGGCAGTAGAAATGTAAAGAAAACTCTTGAGATATTTCAGGGGGTAATAGGTAGGATGGGAGTAGACATTTTGGGAGAGGTCATGAGGAATAGGACCTATTATGGCAGCTGAATGAATGCTAGGACAGAGGACATTCACCCATATTCAAGCTTCAATAGTTTCGTTGCACGTAATACAAGTTGTTTCATACAATGTTTTGGAAAGAAGGTTATAGACCATAAAGTTCCCATACTGTTGTAACAAACTTCCAGACATTAAATATCACTGTACCTGTTCAAATGCATTGCCTGCTTCATACTAACTTCATCCTATTTTTCCTATTTGATAGGGACACTATCTGACACTGCTGTACTTTTATAGATTGCATCTTGTCATCTGTCCTCTTTTTTAAGTTTTCCAAATCTTTTGTCAGGTCACAGACTTCAATCACAGTCACTCCCAGGCTGCACCAATACCAAAGTAAGAAAAGAATCAATGCCACAGCACTGTCATCAGAGCAACACTGGGGAAGGTGAGGGGGACACAACACGCACTAACTGAAAACATCGCTTAGAACTACAGTGACAGATGTAATCAGTCACGGTAAAATTCCTACAACAGCTTTAAAGAATGAGTTTTGTTATTGGTCCATCTATAATGAAACCAAACAACTGTCATAATGCTCAGTACGTTCTCATCAAGCAGTGAAGCAGATACAGCCACATGTGCCCACCAGGTCCCACAAATCCAACTGAGCGTTGTTACTATACCCATCTTCTTAACCAATTTTTTTTGGTCTTTTCATCATCCACAGAGACAGCAAAGACCTAGTGCTTAATCACATCACACCACATGCTATTGTTTAAACATATTGCAGTTAAAATACTACCAAAAAACCCCACTATATTTGCACAGACCTTTCAAGGCAAGAATCAGGACAGAAAAACACAATATTGTGAAGCCAAACGTCAGCAGAGAAACTGAAAATTCTGTTCTTCTACCATTTGAGAATTAATCACTTTCTGTAACCTGCTATAGGTAACTGCACCCCAAAATTAGTGTAAGTATTAAAATGTGCGTGACAGCACATTCACTTACTACTTCTGCTACCTAAAAATTCTCCAGTACCACAAATGTCCATTTAGGGAGTGTGTGTATTACCAAATCATTAACAGAAGAAACAGAAAAGAACTACAGAAAAAGGTCCTAGTGTGTCATAAAGTAACATTAAACTGTTGTATTAACACTCATTTGTGAGCGTATGACTACACCCAAAAGATCAAGTCTCTTGAGATGAGTTTGAAAGACAGATTCTCCTTACCTCCAGCACTCTTCCTGTGATATACTTTTCACAATTGTCACATCTGATACCAAACTTGGCATGATAGTCCGTTTCACAATATGGAATGCCATCCCTGGGGAAGAACAACAGGACATAGAGATTGTTTTACATAGGCTTACAGGTTTACTGAGAGTTTATACAGCTAAATTTGCTAAGGCTTCAACACTTCACAAGGTGTTTATGGACTCCCACCTCCCAAATAGCTGTATTTATTCACTTTGTAAAGAACTGAATAGTTAACGCACTATTCTGGCCCTTCTGAGTCTACCATGATCCCACTTTCCTAGTTTGTCACTGAATTCAGCTGTTGCCTATGCCCTGGTCCCAACACTCAGTTTCTGAGACTCTCACACCATTTGTTTTGATAGCTTCACTCATTCAATACTTCAACATGTTTCCCACTCTTCGTAAAAAATACTTGTAAAAAATACTACATATTATTCTTTCCCTCTTATCATCTAATTGTACCTAGCTTAGATTGCAGAGTAATTTCTCAATTACCTCGACGGTAAACAACATTTTCATTAATGCTTAAGTCTATTGACATTCTTGACTGGACTTGCTTAAAGACAGTCACGGATTAACCAACTCAGAAACCTGCTCCATAGAAGCCAGTTATGACTACGAGGCTTCAACCTGAGCAGCAAAAAAGATCTTGCAGTACATTTGTGCATGCTGCGGACGGTTATTGCAACACCACAAGTGATTAAAGATAGCGTACAATTTAAAAATATGAAGAATAAAAACGGGAGTCTTAGCTTTTATTCTAAAAGATCAGAACATATGGGCTATTGCTTTGAAGTGAACCTATTTGTTAGTTTTACATTTAGATCCCAATTTTACAAAGTTCTACACTTAGACCATTAAACTGATGAAAATTAATTACTCTAGAAGAAACTGGAGACTCTTCTCCTATTTCAAAGTGCAAGTTAAACAAAGTTAAATATGTTTAGTGTGTTATGCTAAAACAGCCCATGGTCAGACAGATTTATTAGCACAGGAATAATTTTATTGGACATTTCCCTAGAGAAACATAAAAATTAATTTTATAGCATAGAAGTTGGATTGCTTAGAGACTAACCTATAAGTTATCACAATAATTAATTTAATTAATTGAAGCCAGGATGTTTCTTCTCTTATTTTGTTTGGCATTTAGCTTTCTAAAAAGAGGTTTTAACAATAATTATATCTTTACAATTTATGGCATATTTATTAATAGCAAGCAAAAACCCCACTGTACCAAAATACAGCAGAGTAGCACAAGATTTAAATAATGCAAAACCTTATTTAAGAACACCATTTATTAGATATTGTTCTGCCACTCTCCAATGCAAGCTGTGAAATTAAACGTTATACTTGTATTACTCAAAATCCAAAGAATTATTGAAAGTCAGTGGGACATCAGCTCTGAAACTCCATCATCTCTGAGTATTGGTGATTGAGTTGGCTGTTTAGGAAAATTTCACTGTATCAACACACTTCTCCAAAGCAGAAATTAATCCCAGGTGCCTTGGCCAGTGGAAGCCCTGTATCTCACTGAGCTGATATAGGTGTTGACATAGGACTCGTTCTGTGTGTGTGCTTTGGGCTGTCATCACTGTCATCACATTCAGTTGGGGTCCAACAGGATCCGGAGCAGCACAAAAACTTAATACGTACCTCCTTAATGAACTTTTTGAGAACAATTTTGCTTATGTGAAACACATGGAAAGGATAATATCTGCTTCTTCATACAACATCGCATAGAGCAAAGTCAAACATAGATAACTAAGGGTGTTATCTATGAGGCTTTGAAGCATATTCTACCCATCACCTTTCTGTAGCTTTGGCAAGTCTCATTCCAGGTAAATGGACAAATTCTACTTAATTTGAATTTTTCTGCATTTAATACCATTTAGGTAATAATTTAGACAATAATCTCTAATCTTTTATATATCTCCAAACACTGATAAACACAAATTAAAAGATATGCAATACTGAATTAAGAACGCTGAAAATGAGCATAAACGCTCCTTCACTCAACTTACTTGCTGATGTACTCCGCATTCAGTTGCTTGCCGCACGTATTGCACTTAAAACAGCCCAAATGCCAGTGTTTGTCCAAGGCAACCAAGGACTGCCCATTTTTTATTTCTGAACCACAGCCACCACAGTCTGCAAGAGAGAACCCCAATATGAGTGAATCACACGCTTTAGATGGTCTCGCAACAATACTGGTTTATGGAGTACAAGGATCCATCGGTGTCCCAGTAACAGCTTGTGCAGGCTCTGAAGATCCCTGCTGGCTGCTCACTGATGGACACCAAGTGCTGCCGCACTAATATTGTCCTAACGTTGCTAGAAGATATGAATCATTCAAAGAAAAAACTAATGACTTAAGCTTCCTAGTGACTTAGGTTTTATTTTAATTCACTTATTCTACGTTTAAAAGGCGCAAAGAAGTCCTGAATAAGTTTCCAAGCATCACAAATCAGCCCAATAAAATTAACTCAAAACCCCCTAAAAGTTATGAGATTAAAACAAATTGAACTTTCAGATTAGACTTTGCTTCTGGGTCTGAAAGATTTAATCATGGTTCAAAATTCTTTTTGCAACTGTGGAAAAAATAAGCTGAAATTCTAATGTGAACTTCTGTAACTAGGAAAAATGCACCAATACTTGAGAGGCATTACAAATTCCTGAGTAGTAGTGACATTGCAACATGGGAAAGTGATGGTTAGCTATATATTTATTATTTATAGAAATTCACTTACATATTTATTATTTATAGACATTCACTTGTATAAAGTTCCAAAAAGTTGTAAGGAAAATTAACAGAAAATTAAATGCAAAACATGTCATAACTAGATAACATAAGCTAGGATATGTTGGTTAAACAGGCTGTATGTGCAGTAGCTACACTCCTCAGAAAAAAAGTAACTGAGGATAAGGCTTTTTTTGTTTGTTTGGGGTTTTTTTGTTGTTTGTTTGGGTTTGTTGTTGTTTTTGTTTTATTTTGTTTTTGTTAATGATGAATGCTTTTGATTATAGTAGTAAAAGCAAAATCCACTCCTAGCTTCCACACTGACAGTCCACCGGCAAAGGCCCTGCTATATAGACATGGTATTTGAACCTGATCCTCAGTATCCTAAATAAATCCTCTAATATCCTACATTATCCAGTTCTCATTCAGTCTTCACTCTTTAGATTCCTGTCTATGTATAGTTTTCTTGCAAAATGTTAAAATAGTCAGAATATGTGGAAAAATAAGGATAAACATCAGTAATAAACTTATTCTAGTATCAATATCTCAGTAACCCATCTAACCCTCCATATGATTTTATCTTCCATCTTATGTGAAAACATATATTACTTTTTTTTTAGGAATTCTTTATACATATCAACAATTTGCTATAGAAAAGACAAACTCTGTAAGACATTTCAAGAGTCATTTAGAGATGCCAGAAGAGAAAACAACGTCTTGTATGGAAGAGAAAGAAACACAAAAGCATTAAAAAAGATTTATCAAGTTATCAAGAAATAACTCCAAACATAGGATCTCATTAAAAGATTTAGACAATCCTCTTAAAAACTTTCTGATTTAAGATTTTATTTAGTTGGTTACGTGACCCTAATGTGACACTCTGTTAGTGTGATTGTAAATATTTAATTTCTGAGCACACAACAATAAAGGGTAGTTCTTATCTTCCTTTAGTGGATTTGGAATGGTTGAAGGGAGTAATAATGTGTCTCTAATATCACCCTGTAGAGCACTAATATGTGGAAAGAAGCCCAGCACAAGTCTGTGTGCACCACAGATCAGACATTCCAGTTTTGCTAATAAGAGAGAACATTTGGGTGTGTGCCTGGAATTAGTCCCACAGGACAATAAATACAGAGGTATCTATCCTTTAACTGCAATCAGAAATTTTTTTGTGATCTCCTCTGGTCTGGGGGTTCATCCACTAATCTAATTTAATCACACTGGTTTAAGGTTTATTTCACAGACTTAATACAATATCATGTGCTCCGATGTCATCCAGTTTCCATCTGGTTTAACCTTGGGTGGGCAGAAATGCAGCATTTTGTGAGCTACTTTTTTATTCCTAACTGCTGTTTTCTCTGTTGAGTTCCAGATAATTAAAAACAAATACTGTGGTTGCTATGCCAACAGTGCCTACTGATGCAAGGTCCTTGTCTTCCTGTCTTGGATGCAGCATCCTTTGGTGACTCACCTAATTTCAACCAATAACTCTGCAGAACACATCAATTTGCTGCTACATGTTGACATTATTCCTTGAGCACTCCTTCAACATCAACGCTGCCACAAGAGGTTTTCACAGCGAGCATTTTAGAAACTAAACAAAACAGGTAGCTAGGTATTTATGCAAAAATAAAAAAAAAAAAAATCAAGGACTCGGGCAAAAAATAAATATATTACATTCTTCATTTCTTCCAAAGGTAATGCATGAAGGAGGTTAAAAACAAAGTGGGAGGCCAAAACCACCAGTTCTATCCTAAGGATTAGCAAGTGCTTGGAAAACAGCAGTTATTACACACTGCTCTTTTACATATTAATCTGAAAGTTTCCAAAATTCTTTATTATCTTTTTTAGATATTTGGTTCATTTTCTGTACACTGTCATTGGTCAGGTTCTGACATATCCTGCTACATATACGTGCACGCACTTCCATGTATTTGTGGCTGCAGTGCTTCCCGTTGACCCACCAAAGCTCTACTCCCCACACCAAGGAGGGATTATACTATCACTACCCAATCTCCCAAAGCTCATGAGCTCTGCAGCTCCCGGGCCAGCTGCATGTCACCATGAAATCAGAGGATGCTGCTGTGCAGCAGCACTGCAAGACACTGGGGAAATGGAGTAAGGAAGATATAAGAAAGGATATAGTCTATACAAGTAGAGGACTATATATAATCTGGGAACCTGGCAACATCATGGCACATTTACTTGCAGACCACATAAGGACATCAGTTGGCCCTTTAATAAGTCATAGGATCTGTCAGCTCACCACCACATCATTTGAGAAGAATTGGTAAACCTCAGCTGAAGACCAAATCAAATTATTTTAGAAGTCCAGTCTACAGTGTGGCAGGTGTCCAGGTTTCAACCAAGACTCTTATCTGAATCCATTAAAACCTGCAACAAGCAAGATTTCCTCCACTTCTAATGAGTTTTGAAGCAGACCTGTATCTGAGGTTTAAACACTTGCATTGGCTTGTGATTTTATTCTGGGAAAAGCTAAACTTTTGTTTTCCAAGGCCAGGTTTTGTCACAAAGATTTGCTTCCAGTGCTGTTTGTCTTTAAAGCAAGTGGTGTGTCAAGGTTTGCAGGTACCCGTGCATTAGGGAGGCTCAGTGCAGCAACCTGAGAGAGCTGGGGAAATGCAACACAAGAAAAACTCTCCATGGGGGAGGTGTGCGCATACAGAGAAAGGGAATGTAAGTACATTAAAGCATTCTGTATCACAGATAATCAAATGAAGTTGTTCTGTCAGTACTCAGCCAGGCAAATAATTTCCATTAAAGTCATAGCCACTTTTCCCATCTGACAAGGAGACAAACAGATGATAGGCCATTAAAGTATGGATCTGCAAATGCAGCCAGGCAAGATGGCTGAGGATGATCCATCTCTGGAATAAGTGACAGGACAAAGCACCCAAGAGGGAGGGGTCATCCTCTCCCCTAAAGAGAACGGCATTAGCAAGAGAGGAATTAGCACACGATCTCTCACTGCATTCACACAGCAGCTTTTGCTGACAAACTGGAGAAAGGAGATGGTGAAAACTTCTGTAAAAAAGAGAGACATGGGGAAAAGAAAAAAAAAAANGAAGAAATTCCTCCCTGAAGTGAGCTGGATTCCTTATATAAAAAGGTGAGGTCTGTCCTTTCTATGGGGTCCTTTCTCAGTCATGCCAAATCCAGCTTGATGTGATATGATAGTCATTAAAAATATTTTGGTCTTTGCTCTTTAATTGAATTGCTGTTGATGTTTAATTACATATAGGTGGTGGATGTTAAAGAGTGGCAGCTCCTCATGAACAAATCAGCAGAGGAACAGAGTTCAGAGTAACAATTCCACTCTACGATTTGGTGCAAAAAACGTGTTATGAAAAGATCACGTTTTGTGTCTGCAGTGTTTCTATCTTCTGATAGTACACAAGAGTACTGAGGTCAAGGCAAACGTCCCTCTGGTCACATTGCATACACTAACCTTTCCTGTGTTGTATTTAGCCATGCAACCTTGCGACTATTATTTTCTTAAGCAACCCTGGCACACTCACAAATTATTAAATATCATGTTGGATTTTATTTTAGCTGGAGTCAGACTAAACCCTCAAAAATATTAACATCTATATTATGACTTCCTCCAAATAATTTGATTTACTCTAGTTTTAACCAAATGCTCTGGGAGGTTCTGTGTATTGTTAACCTTATAATGGCACCATTTGTGTTTCTTTTTAATATCAGACTTCTCAGTAAACTGCCAGATGACTACATTGCATTTCTTGACACCTTTTAAGCAGCATAGTGGTAAAAACTCCAGTTAAACACATCAAATTGTGTTCTTTAAATCTGTGCAGACTAAGAAGAATCAACAGGAAAGAGCAGAAACCCCTACTTACTTCTCAGGTTCTGTACGGGGAAAGAGCTGGTGCTGCTGGAAGGGGGCAGGGAACATTTCTGGCAGATGCACTCCTTCCCGTTAAAAGTTACCCGGTCACCCGCAGGAAAGGGCAGCCTACAACAGAGGGAACAAAAACATACAGGTTACAGCCTTCCGTCTTTATAAAAATTAAATGCTACTTTCCACAAAAGAACTGATCATTACTCTGGTTTCTTTTTCTCTACTTGCCTAGTTCCCATTCACGATTTTTCAGCCACTTGGAGGGTAAAGTATTGAAGGGACATATCAAACAAAACTACAAATGCAGATGTTACAGCTACTCAGAAAAAATCATATCTAAAGATGTAAAACCACACTGAGCACTCAAGTCCAAACCCTTGAGAATTTAAGAAATGTAGCATTAGCAAGGGTTGATCACTAACAGGATCAGTTACAGAATGAAAACAATATTGGCATTACAGAGAGTAAGTACAGGCAAATGCAGCTACTTTTATGTTACTAAAATGCTGCATGAGAGTGATGACTTTTATACATTAAAAAAAAATAGCACTTGGCCTCCCAACTTCGATCATATCAAAGTCCTTCTCTTAATCTATATGCTCAGAAAGTAAATGTTGGTGAACTCTCATAGGAGAAAATCTATCCCAGTTATAAAACCCAAAGTGTCCACATTACTTGTTTGCTCTACTCAGCAGCAGCTCTCCTTACACTTAATTAAATCCTTCCTTTTTATCAATGTCCTTAAAACAAAAAGCTTTCTGCTATGAGATTTCTTGTCTGGGCACAAAAAACACTGAGGTTTTTTCTCTAAGGGGACCAGATGGACAAACCGCTTCCCAATGCAGCAAAGGATGGTGAGGATTTAGAAACATATTTCACTCCACCCAAAGCTCATGTCCAACTAAATCCCAAGCAAGCTATCAAAACATGGCTTAAGTGGGGCACAAACATAACACAAGCCTTCTGCCTCATGGTGAAGTCCATCTGACCGGATTATTTCATTAACATTTCATTAAAACTCTGCATGACATTCCCCCACAAACCTTATCAAATTCATACCAACTGAGAAGTTGTCTTCACTAAAAGAGCTGCACAGATACTTCTTGCTAAGGATAAAAATTATTTTGCTCCCTAAAACACCTAAAAGTGGCTTATACTAGATTTGTGTTGCATTTAAAAGAAAATCTGTATGACCTTAAAAGAGAACAAAAGCAATGTTGTCTTTTGTATCTAAATAATGTAACTAAAATCAATATGAAACAAGATAAATAAGTGTTCAACACCGTCATCCATTTCAGACCATAGGCAATACTTTAAAAAACATGAGGACACATGGAGCATAAATATTGTCCAAGGCCATTTTAGTAGAGATCCAGGAGTCCCAGGTTTCCACCAGTTCAAGAGAGGATTTTCTACCATGAATTTTACTCAACAATATGATCAGAAGAAGAAAGACAACACTGTCTCTAGTATAATAGACAGGAGGTGATGGAGCTGTAGTGCTCCAGTGAGCAGCAGCTCTGTCCCATCTTGCAGGAATCCAGCAACAGCAAGCTTCTGTGTTATGTGTTAAGTACATATATATAAATATATATATATCAAAATATATATAAAAGTTCTTTTTAGGTCATACGCATATTCACAATGGATTTTTCTACTGCTTAAAGTCCCAGAGCCTTCTAATATATGGAATAATAAGAGTTTAACAAACATCACAGAACAGTTGAGGTTGGAAAGGACCTCTAGAGGTCATCTGGTCCAACCCAGAAGTTTAATCAAATGAACACACGTACATTTGAATAAAAATCAGTTAATGTGATAAACTTCTATACAGATAATAAACACTAATGACTAATTACCAGACACTGTTTCAAAAATTGAGTGATATAATTCCAATGCTGTCCTAGTTTTCTGCTGCTAATGTGAAAGAAACCATTAAATCATGTTTTCATTTTAACAAAATACTATAAAACCAAATCTAGAACTTAGCACTATTGATTGACCTGGAAAGGCACAAGCCAAAGAATTTCAGCTGTTCCAGAACTGAGACAAGAACTTGTTATCGATCTCCCACATGCTTTTAGGATGACATCTCATCTTGATTTACAGACACTCACAAACTTGTTATGACCACTAGTAATCTGCTAGTAAACCCCCACAAAAACAGTTACTTGCTCCACAGATACAATCACACAAGTACACTGCCATACAACTATCCCAAAATCTTTTATTCTTATGCACAGTTGCCTGCCCTGGGCAGGATATTGCCTTCAAGTACGTTTGGCCATGGTCTTTATGTGGACCAAGACTGGGACTCAGCTAACGAACCAAGGGGACTCTCACAAGATGTCTTAGTAATATGGCAAACTTTGCACCATTAATAATCCTGGAGATGGAAGCCATGAACGATTCACTGCTCTGAAGAAGCACCACAACTACAGAGCATTCTTGCATCTAGTATATTAGGAGCAGTAGCCAGAGGGAAGGATGATATATATTTTTTTTTTGACTCAATGATTTACCTAACAAAAATCCAGCTGTGCTTCCAGCTGAACACAGAAGCCCATCTCAAACATCTGGACCAAGCATCAAGTAAAGCAGAAGCAGGGACCGATCACTTTGAATCATCTGCATTAGGCAAATAGACAACCAAAAAGAAAATAAGTTAAAACTAGATGAGATGAATAGGATGATTGACTTCCTATGGCGCAAAGCCAGGTAGATGGCATGCACAAAACATGCAAAAGCTCACAGGTACCAGAGCATGTCACAGGCCTCCTTAGAAGGGAGGGCATATGAAGGCTTTCCTAGCCCATAAATATATCGTATGTGGTTTATTTTCTAAGAGTTTAGTAACTAACCATAGTGCCCTTCTCTCTATTAAGTTTTCCACATCTGCAAGTTACTTTGCCCTAAAAAAAAAAAAAAACAACAGGGAAATACTCCTTGGAAGTTGTCTGCTCAAAGGTACCAACAGACGGTTCCTTCCCTCGCTGGTCTTCTAAACCCATAATTAAGTCTTGGAGTTTGCTTCACTATCTTGTTTGCTGGGAATCCAGAATTTGTACACAACACATTTGCCAGTATTTCTGTAACATCTGACCTCTCCCTTTCACAAGCAACCCTGCTTGAGGATTTTAACACTGGTACAAGTGAAGACACAGCAGAAGGTGGTAACAGTCAATTAACAAGGTTTCAGTTTCTGAGCTCTTCAACTTGTGAGCAGGACTATATATAGCATTGTAAGTTAAGAGCAGCATATCTGTCTTCAAATACAATGACATCTCACCACCAGTCACCCACTGAACATTGCTAGGTATGGGTTTTAATTAGCTACTTATCCTTTTAAAAATATTCAGTGTGATTTTCACAGTTGGATTATCTATTTTTAAAATGAGAATTAAGATCATCTTTAAAAGCAGCTCTCTGAAATTACTTATAGCATCTCCATACATCTTCTGTAATTCATTTCCCACTTAATTTTGTTTTATCCACCTACCTACAATATTTATAAACTCAGAAATGACTGGAGCTGACCAAAAAAATTGTATTGTGAAACACCAAACCACCATCAGCCTAATCCGGGGTAATTGTGGGCTGACACTGAAAGTTCTGGTCCTGGTCTTGTCCTTCTCTGCACCATGTGTCAGCCTCTGCAGCTGTGGGTAAGTCATTCAGTCTTTCGAGGCCAAAATAATATTTTTTTTTTTTACTTTTCAGAGCAGACAGATGGCCTTCTGTTCTTTAAGTTGCTCATCTGACTCTGTGGCTGAACAGTCAACTAAATTTGATATAAGAAAATTAACAGAAGCATATGGTCAGGGTTGTGGGGAGAGCAAAGCTATTCATTTCAGTAGCAGACTGCAGTTACACTGCATCAGGTGTAATGTCAGACTGCAACCTAAGGACCTACAGGATCAAATTCTGCTCCAACTTGTACCTGGTACAATCAGAACCCTCAAGGTTGCTCCACAGGGATGAATTTGACCCAGGGTGTTAAACCTAATGATATGAAGTAGACATTACTTGCTATCTACTGTCTACATGAATTTCAACAAGGGCAAATGCCAAGTCCTGCACCTAGGGAGGAATAAGCCCATGCACCAATACCCCTTGGGGTCAATCAGCTGGTAAGCATAGAAAGATGTAGGGGTCCTGGTGGATACCACATTGAACATGAGTCAGCACAGTGTCTCTGTGGCAAAGGAGGTCAACTGCATTTGCGTAGTCAGCAAGTCCAGGGATGTGATCTTCTCCTCTGTTCATCATTTGAGAGACTGCATCTGGAGCAGTGGGTACCACTTTGGGCTCCTCAGCACAAGATTCACTGGAGGGAGATCAGTGGAGGTGGCTGGAGCACAGGATGCAGGGGCAAGGGCTGAAGAAGATGGACTTGTTAAGCCTTGAAATGCTCAGGGGAGATGTTATTGCCATCTAAAACTATCTGGTGATGTGTATATGAAAATGGAGCCATGATCTTGTCAAAGGCACAGAGCGAAAGGACAAGAGGCAGCAGACAGAAGCTGGAATGTGGTAAATGTCAACTCAATATAAGGGAAAAAAATTACCATGAGCGTGCTCAAATACTGGAAAAGGCTGTCCAGAGAGACTGTGGGATCTCCATCCTTGGAAATATCTTAAACCAATGACATCAGCAGCCTGCTCAAACTGGACTTGCTCTGAGCCAAGGGCTGGAGCACGGGACTCTTTTTTTTTTATTTTTATTTTTTTTTCCAGCAAGCATCATATATTATATTTGGTTTAGAATCAAAAGACTGAGAATAACACTCAGTCTGATTTCAAAACCTTGGCCTCACCATCCAGCTAAAGAAGCCTGCTTCATGAGATGCTTTAAGCAGTGCCTAGTACTGCTTAAGCGGGAACCAAACCGTTTCAAAATTCGGCAGCAGCACTACAAAAGCAAGCAATTAAAATGTTTAATATATTCAAGAAGTCTGACCTTATTGCTATGTTTCAGAACTAACTGAATTTTAACTTCTAATTTTCAGTATTACCTTAATTTTTTAAGACATACATAAACAAAAGCCCTCAGCTTCTTTCTAGAAATAGCAGTGTTATATGTAGGACTACAAACCCCTTTGTTGAGGAGGGGGGGGAATAAAAATAAAAATCAGTTTTCTGAATTTTTATGTTCAACCGCCTGGTCTCAGCGAGTTACCTTATTGAATATAATAGAAATATGAATGGATTAAGAGAAGTTTTAGATGTGGCTTTGGCACAAAACCCCTTGAAGAATACATAACTACCTCTCACCCCTCCACACATTATTCACCTCTATATAGTACATATTGAACTCTGTCAATATGCTGTTTCAAAAAAATAATTTCCTAAGTTCAGCCAAAACACAGAACTTAGATATCCAAATTCTGTAAAGTGAACACAAACCTGTCTGCTTACTAGCCCAGAATGTAGGTGCTAATTTATTCCCCAGCTAAGAGTCAAATGGTCCTTTTCTCTTCATCATTTACATGCTACAAAAAGCTGTATTCTTCCAATTTATAATTACGAGAATACTAAAATTAAAGGGATAATGACTATATACATTCCTCCAACTGGATGAATAAACACCTCCCCCAACTTTACCAATGCTATTAATCCATAAAACCAAACCCCAGATTGTTGATGCTTTTCGCATGCACAGCACATAAATAACATTGAAATCAAATATACAGTCTACGTACAACACAACCTCACGCAGACCATACATCCATCTTACATATCTATGGTCTGCATAGATGTATTAATACATCATATAACTTATCACACTAAGACTTCTCCTGAAAATTCCATTTTCACAAGTATTATCACAGGTATGATTACCCATTGCTTTTTGAAAGACCCAGTTTCCCGCCCTTTCCCATCCTCCGTAAGTTAGTCCTGGGAGCAGTACAGTCCTGTCTCTGACACTTTTATAAGAGCTGTGTGCACTATTTTAATAAAACTCAGCTTCTATTGCTACAGATAGCCTTAATTTTCTCCCTCTTTCCATCTTAGCTTTTACAAACACATGAACCTTTCAGAGGAAATGTTTTTAGCAGCCCTCTGCAGGGAACAGGCCCGTCCAACTAAGGCAACTATGAGAATAAGATTGCTCACCCACCTCCCAGGAATTCAGAGTAAGCAGTTAATATGCAATATTTAAAAATCTAGATTGTTTTTCTTCTACTCATTCCTAGTTTTAGGTATTTTCATCACAAAACACAACAGCAGAAACCAAGGTTCACTGGACTATGAACAGCACTGGAAGAAGAAGGGACTAAGACCTCAATCTTTATGCCTCTCAGAGCAAACATGCAATTCAAACCTGATTTTTTTTAAGAGCCGCTCAGTCAATGCAAGATAGAGAGAAACAATTACATAGGGAAATATGTCATAATATACTTTTAATAGCTTTTATCTGAATACTAATTCATTTTTTTTTTCCACACTTTGACCTGTGGCAACCCTGGGAAATAGCAGCTGAGTCCCAAGGGATGCCCAGGATGAGTTGGATTGCTGACCCCAAAGCTTTTTCACAGAGGAGGGCAGCAGGTTATGAATGTTGTGCAGAGGACACCAGGGATCACAACTCTTTTCTGTGACACTGGGCCACATGGCATTCAAAAGTAGCAGTATCAGGAACCCCAGAAAATGACTGGGCTCGCATTGCTGGCTTTTTTCTCATTGCTCCAGCTAGCTGCTTGCACATTAGATTTTCTCACTCATTTTACCATCTGAAGCAATATACACTTCCCACCAGTTTCTATTCAAATCTTCTCTGGAAACAAGAAAAAAAAGGAGTTGCTACTGTCACTGGTTTACTATGAATGTAGGAACAGTTTAAAAGGGTTACTTCAGCAGTTATAGAAATACAGGTTATAGAAGTGCTCATTTAAAGAGCTTAAAGGTTCTGCAACATTCTGGAGACCTGTGGCATGAGTGCGAAGTGACTTCTGCTGCCAGCGTTTTCCCGCTGAAGTTGGTAAAGGTCGTGCTTGGTTTCCATGAGGGCAGAATCAGCCTCACCATCAGGCAGTCACCACCTCTCAAGTTCACATCATTCTGGAATTCAGATTTCTAACAGAGCGCCCACATTAAAGTCCAGCTGTAAAAGGCAACATCAACTGCAGTTTGTGTGGTCAGTCAACTGCTTCAGACAGTGTGCCCTGGCCCATTATTTATGGTTTCTGCCCATCTATAAGAAACGAGGGCACAAATGGTACTCCTGGACTCTTCTCACCAAAGAAAACAGCAAGGTAGAGGGCTTTACAATTCTGTACCTGAAAACAAATGGTTCTATTTTTTGCCATTTAATATTACTATTTTTTAAACAAACAAACATTGTTTGTCTCCTTAAACCACACATATTTATAGTCTACCCACCTTATTTTTATTGAGGTTATCACTCAATAAAATAAATGCTGATGATATTTAGATGGGACACTTTTTCCCATAAAAAACATAAATTATGTCTGGCTTCCAAAGACTGGGGTAATTGAAGCAATAGTGATTTAAAGCAGTTGAAGACCAGGTCCAGTGTTTTTACTGTAAACAGATGACAGGTTTCTTCTGTTGCTCTGTACCACAAGTCAGTGTTACAGCCCCCCTGGGAAACGCAAACTGAATCTTGCTGGTCAGCAGGGCATTAGTTGACTCTGATGAGGGCAACATCCTTCTAAGGAAAGCAACAGAAGCAAATCTGTGTCTTTCTACTGAAGTTTTAGATAGCAGCAGTTAGGAACAGTGAAATAGCTTTTAGTCCAACAGTTATAATGAACATTTAGTTATATAGAACATTAGGGAACATCTCTTTTTTTTTTTTTTTTTTTTAATATGAAATACTATTTTATCAGAACGTCATTTTTAAAAGCTTTAGCATGTCTTCAATACACATGATATTTTTAGTATGTTCTAGTGAGTATTTTCACTGTATTGCAATTCAGCTGAAATGAATTGTTAGGTACTTAAGAATAAATAGTTTTGTCATACAGAAAAATATTCTAAATTTCCAGGGAGATGAGAATAATTGTACCACCATCAGGTGAAGGGCTGACTAAATACAGCATGAGGTTAGTATATCCAGTGGCCTCACTGAAACCTAAGTTAGGTACCAACCTGCTAAGTATAGTAACACACAGGTAAATAATTCATGCCTGAATGCTAAACCCTAATGGTGCGGCTGAAGATACAAGCACATTTAGCAGGAAAACAGAATCAATCATTTTTTTCTCTTATTCTTAAATAAAGAAGTACCTCACTTTACAGAAGGTACTAGTGCTACAAAAGGTACCAAGAAGAGCCATAATACTGAGAGCCTGCAGGCCAAGGGCATGTATGGTCAACAGAGAAGCCACGATATCCATAATTACCCATGTAAATAATTTTTCTTCCTATTAAAAAAAACCCCAAAACAAACAAACAAACAAATCAAAACACAACACAACAAACAAGCAAACAACAACAAAAACAATCCAAAAAGCCAACAAACACCACCACCACACCACACAGATTTTAGGCATTTTTGTTAAGATTACTCTTCATGTCTATTTAAAAGTATCCAAAGGGAAAAAAAAAACTCCTACTAAACACAGCAAAACATGAACAGACAGGATTTTATATAAAGAAGGCTTGTCAGACTCAGAGTCTTCCCCTTAACATGCTCTGTTAATTATTCCTGCAGTTAATATATTAAATTGATATCCTGCTGTGAACCACGGCTGTTCTGGAATTCCAAGTCTTGCTTCTGCATCAGCACAGGAGGACATGTGGGCTCAGTAGCCCCATGATCCGGGCAGTCTGGCTGGCAGATGGCCACGGTGACACGGACACGCTGGTTTCGGACTGCAGTCACCTGAATGTGTCACCACCACAAACAGTATCTACAACGCGGTGCATCAGTGTCCCATTGTGCTTTCCCTTTGAAAGTGGAGTTCCTCATCTTGTACTGTTAGAGGCTTGAATTTAGCCAGAAAAATTATTAAAGCATTTCCATTTGTTCCAAACCACTATAACAGTGCATTTCCTGAAGGTTAAATTTTCCTTCTGAAGTCTTCAACAGATCAGTTTGTGCTGTTTCCCCAGAAGAGGATTAAGATGCGGGTCAAAGGGACATCAATCGCTTGCACTGCAGAGCCTGCAAACATCCCCATCAGCACTGGGTCGCAATGTCGCACATACCCACGTGGGAAGTGAACCCTGGGGTGGGGAGGAATTCTGTGTGCTGTGCCACTTGTCACCTCCACAGCTGCTTGAGATCCTCGGTGAAATCCTACACATACACTAGCGTTTGTGGGTCCAGCACCTTGCTGTCCTGTTTCAAATGACTATTGGAGCTTCTGGGAAGCAGCACTGTGAAACCGTGGTTTAAATCTATTGATACGGTATCCACTCAGATCAGCCACTGGCATTTGAATCCTTTGTAACTTCAGTCAACAAAAGACAAATTAGCAGACACTGGTGAAATAAAGCAACATTTGTGGCAAAAGGTCTGACAGTAGGGCCAGTGGCAGTTTCTCAAGTACTTGGAAAACCTCACACATAAGACACCATAAAACAGAAAGAGCATTTGAAAAAAAATAAAGAGGCACTCAAAATTTGACTTTTTTTTTTTTTTCCCCAGATTCTGCTACTTTTTCAGAGTGGATAATAGAAAACAGAACTTTTTTTTTCTTTCCCCTCACCCCCATCTACAGGCTATAAGTTTGAACACCTGGCATTCGGCTTTCAAAATCTACTTTTAAAATGCAATACAACTTCATGTAGAAAACATACCTGCAGACAGCACACACAAAACAGTCAGGATGATAGGTTTTGCCCAGTGCCGAGACCACTTCTCCCTCAATGAATTCATCACAACTGAAGCACCGTGTGCCATAGAGTCTCTGGTAGTCCAAAGTACAGATGTAGTCTCCCTGTCTCACAAAAAATCCTCCTTGAGCCAGGTCACATCCACAAGCTGCAGGAAGAGAAAAGGCAGACTCAGAAGGCTGGAAAAGGAAAACCCACTCTCTAAATGATGCTGATTTTTCAACTACGATCAGTATGGTTCCTACTAGAGTATTCAAGCACTTCAATGTATGGGCTTATGATGACAGAACAGTTGTGCATCTGAAAACCACTACTTCTATAGTAAATTACACCAGCGATGCATTTTGTACACTAATAGTTTGGATTTATTCCATGTAAAAATATTAACCTCAATGCAGAGGCTGCAAGCACAAAGTTAAGTCTTCAGGAGTTGAGTTCAGGGCTAGCATATACAATACTTACTACTATATTCAATAAGTTAAAAGAAAGGCATAAAGGATATAAACCTTCAAAATCTAAAGCACCAGTGTTACAGAGAAATGTCCCTGCCAGGTTGCTCTACAAGTGCCTGATATTCTTCCAAGACACAAAAGTGGTTAAAATACTGCTCCATCTAAACACAGGGCCTGATGCACAGGGCAACTGCTGTATTTGTCCACAACAGTTTACCAGATCCTTTCTTCAAATCAGATCTTACATTTACCTGATAAACATCACATGGCAAACATAAATTGGAGGGATCTCCATCACTATCTGCTCCTGGCAAAAGCAGAGTGTTTAATCCTATCTGTCAAGTTACATTTAAAGCTAACTCTGTAGGAAAGGGTTAAAGTTGATTAACCCACGGCTTGCAAGACTTTTCAGAGGCTTCCTCCATTGTGCTAGGGATGGAGCTAAGCTTGCATTTTGAGAATGTATACGATGGGAAAGGAGAGAGACAACACCCTGGCTGATATCATATAGAAGTAGACAGAGGCAGAAGAACCACGTCATCCATATCAAAATGGATCTTTGAAAACAGATGATTTATAAGGAGGACTGGAATGCAAAATGTTATTCTGATGCTGTGCTGACTACTACTTTACTCTAAGTCACAGCATCACCCTTGTTACTACGTACTTCTGCTCCTGGGGATGTGCACGTAAGGAAGTGCTTCCAGCAACAAACAGTGCTTACAGTCAACTGAGGCCAAACAAACAATCGCAGTAATGTCATTACTCGAATGCAACGCAGAGAAGAAAAGTGAGAATGTTGCTTATCAAATTTGGATCACATGTACAAAACACTTCAGAGCTGTTCAGTGCCTTGGTCCCAGAACAGCAGAGGTACCTCAACATCTAAAGTTCAAGACTGAGATTTCTGCTTAGGAACCCGAGAGTTCACAAGCACTTTGGTTTTTAAGCATAAAGCCTCCCAGCTCACACCAAAGCCTGTTTGCAATGCCAGAATTGGTCATCTTGCATTTAAACGACGAGAAACAAATCTCCAGTAGACATGCTCAAGGCACAAAATAACACACACTCACAGCACAGAAATCCCTTGAACACATAAGATCCTGTCATGTTCATTCAAAAACACATCCAGTCACTTGCCTTTTTTAATCATCTTTCTAGTAGCTAGAGACCACAGCACAGGAGGCCTAGGCTCAAGGCCCTCTTTAAACCCTGAGCAGACATTTAAACCATGATCTTTTCTCTCCCTGGAGATGGCCCTAACCACTAAGAGACAGAAAACACCAACCATGATGGAATGGTATTAGTATATGATCAAGAACTGCACAACCATGGCTTAATTAACCTTTCTTTTAAGTCAAAATAATTTCAGTTACATAGCATTTGCCATGGACTGCAACTATGGACTAGAAGTTTTATCTTGCAACACATTGTTCACATGGTTTATCTCATAGGTTTAACACATTTGCTTTAACATTCTTTTTTCTCACCCTTGCTCTAAGCTTTAGTAAGGACATGCTTTTTAACAGATTCTTCAAAAATATTGCATGACTTCCTAAATATCAGAGGTTTCTTTCAGGCTATGTATTTCAGCTACATATGTACTGTTGTGACAAAAACACAGATCAATTATGGATTTAAGATGAGGCTGAGCAACACATTGAGCTGAGACCAACAACACACTTGAGCAGTTCTAAATTGTACCATACAGTGTTTAAACTTGCAGAGTGGATCGTAAGATAAAATCATTAAAGGACAAAATTAGGACTTTAAGTGAGCACGGAAGGTTTACTTCCCTATATAACGTTTCTTTATGGCACATCTTAACTGCAGTGCACCTGAACAAAGCTACCAAGAACTGCTTTGAGCTACGGGGCAGGCACCAACCTACAGGTTTTGGTCTGTGCCATCCAAAAGGGACCTGGAGCTAGGCTTCCATAACAAGGGGAAGACAAGGACTTGGAGGTGAACCTATAAATTATCTGTCCCTGCTCTGTCATGCACTCTTGCCACTACTTAATTGCTAAAACAAGCAGTAAGCAGAAGCAAATCTGTATGTTTTCACTGCTGGCACTGGTCCTTAAGGGAGGTCATGCAGGCCCTGTCTCAGTGTTGCTAACAGGGCCCTGGTGCTGAGGTTTGGGGTAGATGGGGTTGGTGACAGCTTTGCCACTGGCATTTGATGAAAACCTCCCTCACCCTGAACCTATTTGCCTTCCTTTCTGCTGTCACCAAGGTTAAAATTACTACAGCTCATTGTGTATTACTCCAAAGCAGTTTGCACTAATGCAGACTTCTCAGGAAACCCTTCGGTAAAACTGTTCACCCAAAGAGAACCAGAAAACCAAGATATTTAGACTTTGAAACATAAGCTGAGCTTGGCATCCTCTAATCAGACCCTTTTTTGCACTGCCATCCTTTTTTGCAAAGAGCAGCTGAATTCAGTAAGGAGAAACACAAATTGTCCATTTGCACAGCAGAATAAAGGTTAAGAATTGTTTTTTGCATCAGCTGTTCTTATACCTGTTACTGTACTTTCCAATTAATATTAACAGATGCAGCCTGACAGTGAACTGCAAGCTGAAGTAATGGGTTCTTCTAGTGGCTTTTGCTACGCACCGCACTAAAGTGACATTCATGTAAGAAATTAAAGAAATTAAATGGACCACGAGAAGGAAAAACAACTTAGCAACGTACTTGCTCGACAATACAGAGTCAAGGACTTCCTTCCTGCAAAGAGCTATTTCAAGATACATGACTTTTTCGATAAACAAAGTACTATAAACCTCACTAAGCTGCAGCTCTAGAGCAATAGATAGGATAGAAACAATTCGCAGGGTAATATCGCAATTTAAAAAGTGGCCAAGAGGGAGATGACAGTGGTTTGTGAAGAAGGGGAAAGCACAGCCTCAAGGAAGGCTATTAGTACAGCTGAATAATGACTATGGGAAACGCCTATAGCCCATAGTCTTTACCAGTGCAGAGAAAGATGCAGACAGAAGGGGAGCTGGATACCTTGAGACACGGAGAAGAAGTTTACTTTAAATGCAAAAGATGAAACGTCATCCATTTAAACATGAGGAAGAACAAAATCCCTTCTGAGTGGCAGAAGGAAAGAAAGATTTGCAAATATTGGTGATCACAGGACGAGAAGTCATTAATATTTTGGAGTAATAAGTAAGGATGCACTGGGCTAAGTAAGTCCCACACAGCTGACTAATACTAAAGACAGCATAGCTTGTGAGCACACAGCATATATCTTGCTCAGTTATTTTCAAAAAAGACTGATTCACAGCAGAGCAGGACTATCAGGATGACCTAAAGAATTAATGCCTATTTTAAGAGATAAGCAGAATTTGACTTGTTTAGCCTAACAGAAACGACAACAAAAAAAAACCCTTAGGAAACAATACCTCAACATACATTTGAGGTTTAAACAGAGTTAAAGAAGAGATGAAGAGTTATTTAAACCCAGTATGACTGTTGTCACAAAAACAAGGGAGGAACCTTGACCATGAATAAATGGAGGCTGCAAGTTAATACAAGTGTTTCTAACAATCACAGGAAAGAAGTTGTGGAACAGCATCCCAGTAAGAAGGAAAAAAGATGGAAAAAAAGGCCTCAGATCTCTATAACTTCAGAATGTTGTCTGAGCAATATTAAAAAGGGATTATGACATATGGTTAAAATATTAGCTTAAAGGGACTGTCTTTTAAAGGATAATGAGAGAGATCACAGAACCACAAAAAGTACCCAATGTGAAACAAGTTTGGATGAAACTAGAAAAAAATGGGGTTTTAAAAAATTTCTTAGGGTATGAGTACCTTAAACCCAATATCATCCATAAAATAGAAATAACACTCAAAAATACAATCCTTCCATTTAATGCTTCTGCTTAATTAAGCAGATGCATCTGTCATACTCCATAAAATCAGCACTTCACAACATTACAATATAACGAATACCTAACAATTTTATTCAACTGCCCTTGAATTTTAGAGTTATAGAAGAAAATACATGGCAAGTACGGAAAGAAGCTCTTTTTCACTGACAGTACTACTTTCTGTGTAATACAGTAGCAGAAATCAACTGACATAAATAGGTTATGATATAAAGTTATTTGGAACTAATTAGATCCATAAAAAACTGAATTGAGAGTAGTGGCCAACATGCTTATTCTTCTTCAGAGACTTGATAACCTCTTCCGCTCAGCAAGGGTATTAACTCTGATGTACGTCAGTATGACTACTGATTCAGTCTAGTGAAAGAACATCTTTATGGCAGGATTACAACTTTCTTAAATATTTCTTTTATAAAGCCAGCTGCTTTTATATCACTAAAAACATAACTTCTGAAGATTTTAGCTGAGACAATCTTACATATGCCATACTAAGGAAAAATACTTTTTTCATTACAGCTTTTAAATTAAAACACGCTTTTCATGCAAAAAACATTAAGTACATTGTAAAGTATTTTTTCAGAGGAAAAAGCTGGTATGAAAAGATTTCAAACAGGCTTAGGTATCACACAAGTTTTTATCCATATCAGTGACACAGGTTTTTAGTGTTTTAGCATTCCAAGAGGTTTCAAAAATCATTTGGATCAGACCTTGTTGCCACATTTGGCCCCTTAATCTCAATTCTTGTCAATGGTCATTAGTTCTCCTAGAGTTCTCTCCAAACTCATTAGCTATAAGCAAATCCCCTGAGAAAGAGAAACCCATTTATGTATTTTTGGCACAGAAAACTCAGCAGTGTGTGCTTTTGGCCCTTTCTTTCCATCTCATTTTGGCATATGCCCATATCAGAAACCATGTACATGACAGTTCACAGAGGTGCTACCCTCTCTAAAGTCCTTATATTTACTCATAAATGAAGAAAAACCTAGCTCATGAGTGAATCTGGGGCCAGAAGAGAGTCTCCATGGTTACTCCTTCCCTCTTACCTACCAACTCTGCAGGCTGGAGGAAGTCACAGCTTCTCCACAATCCAAATACTCCTCTACTGCTCCTCACATGACTCCACCACCAGTTCCAAACCAAAACCCTCATGTGCTCCTGAACTCTTTGAACCATCTGATATGATTTAACTCAACATCCAACTGACTAAAAGAGAACACAGGGATTCCAGTTAAATATTGGCTTGGATATTAAAATAGTTCCAATTTAAAGCTGAGAAGAGTAGGTCTGAAACTAGACTCACTAGCCATCCCTTGGGTGAATTGCTGTCCCCCCTTGCCTGCTGCTAATATGGACAGAAGGACACTGCCCAGCTGAGATAATCCTGCAGAGACAAGAAATCAGGGAAAGGAAAGCTGGAGGAAGACTGGAGAGCACATTTGAAGGTATTATAACTACCAGATCTTACTCTTCTAGGACAGGAAATCAGTGTTATGTCACAGATCCACTCCTACCCAACACTTGTCATCCAAAATGAGTATCTGGAGGTAGGGTTATTTAAAACCTAGAAACAGTTTCCAACCGTTACTCAAGTTCATCTCTGTGAAACAAGAAAAGCACTGCAAACACAGCACTTATGATAATGAAGAGACTAACACTGAGTAACTCAGTTGCTTGTCTTGGTACTACCCTGCGTATCAAGGCAATGCCCTATCCTGAACAGTTACAAGCTTAAGGAGTAATTTTAAGTAGTGAATAAGTGTTTGTCTGCTCCTATGGTATCTGGCAGCAAACCAGTACCTGGACATGCTGTGGGACTTGAGATGGAAGATATCCACAACATTTATAAGGAGGGTACTTCAGGGTGGCTTCTCTGACAACTCAGTAATTCTACTCATTAAGATGGTTTGCAGTTACCTGACATCAAAATACTTAGTGTAGATCTGAGGGGTTCCTCTATTTGCTTAGAAAAAGGATATTTTTTCCCCAGCCTGTTGTCTGTAACAGTAGCACTGCCCAGTAGCGCTGGAGCACTGTCATTTCTGCTACGTGACTTCACAGTCAATCTAACTCCATAATTCTTCGTTGCCTACAGCCTATAAAAATAAATAGCAGCAATAGCAATTAATCAATGCACTTGAAGCACGTTGCTAGCCCACTGTTGTATGTCATCAGTATTCTATTTGCACTGTACAAATATAAAATGCATCCCTATTTTCCTTGCTGGCAAACAAGTCAACCGAAAGTACATTAATTTTTTGGCTGTGTGCAGGGCCTGAAAATCAGCTTTGTCTGGAGAGGCTCAGAGGATGCTACACTTTCTGTGCTGCTGTACACTACAGCAGACTATAGCAGTAAAATGCACTGGTCTTCTTGTCATCCAGCCAGCCCCGTTTTGCTTTCAGCCTACCAGACAACCAAGCATTTTGCTTATGAACCTGCAACTGCATGAATCCAAGACAGGAGAGAGGCAGAGACCTTAAAAAGAAATGGAAGAACCAAGACCCATTCATAAGGTTGTTACAGAGAAAACAAGAAAGAGATCTCTGCTTGCCCAGAGCTAAATAAACATTTTTTTCCTCAGCACTGCAGCTTTATACCCATTTCTAGTACCTCTCCTTCATCTGTGAGATGAAGCCTGGTGGCTGACTAAGATCCCAAGAATGACACATAGTATGATGCTGATCTAATTTTCCCTTGGCAGCTAAATCGCATGGCTTCATACACCATTGATGCTGTCTGGGAGCCCATTCTCCAAAAGCCCATCATTACATCTCGAACATTTCTCCTGGCTACTCTGACTGTGAGAAGCAACAGCAACCACCTGGCAAACTTCCACTGCTACAGCTTTGACCTAAATTCAAACTGAACTGCAATTAATTTGAAGCAGTCGAAGTCCATTTCCAGAAGACAACTGTCACTGTGATACTCCTGTTGCATGATCTGGTGTGGATGAGCCTAGGTAAGCTGTTCACAAAAAAGAAGAACAGAAGTCCTCCCCAGCTGGAAGTTTGCTGGCCATGCAAAGTCTGCATGGGAATATCAGCTCACCTGACCTATTGGACAATTCACATCTGAGATTTGTGTCTATAGGTGAGGCAGCAGCAAGACAGAAGTAACCTTGTGGTGGTGTATATATACATGATCCATATAACGCAACCACTCTTCCTAGTCAGCATTTTAGCTGTAATAGCTGAAATACCAGCTATAATATCTTTCTTTTTTTTTTTCAGTCCAAGGTAAACAAAAAGTAGGCATATGAAGCACCACGAATGTCTGGGGCAGACCTGCTGGCCCCTTCTTCCCCAGCTCCTGACCAGGAACTACAGAAGGCAGGCAGGTCTGCCAGAGAAAAACCAGACCAGCTTTCTGCAGTGGGTAAGATACAGAGAACTCTGGGCTATATCTTCTCCATCTTGCAATACTTCGCCATGCATGTGTGGCATTGATAAAGCTATAAAGGACATAGCGTACAGCACATCTACAGAAGCTCTCAGGCTACACTGAACATGATACCTGTAAATTAATTTGTGGAGCACACAGTTCAAGTGCAGGAAAACCCTTAGAGATTCAGAATGCTCTTCTGAGACTGACAAAGCATTAACGACTCAGGTCTACCAATAAAAATGAAGGACAGTTTGGGGAATTTCCTGTGCACTATGTAACTTCACTCCTGTAATTTATGTGAACTACACATCTAGTAATTTTTGCATTAGAAAGTGCATTCCCATTTTCCGTTTCCCTTCAGGAAAGCAGAATTTCCTAGTAGCTTAAAGACAATGTTACTGCCCTATAAAAGCTCTCCTACAGTGTTGAGGGTGAGATAGATCCTCCCAGCACTATGTACATGGCTGTTCCAAGCTACTTAAACAACTGGGAAAACTGGAAAAGTTGCTTGGTTTATATTGATTTATTACTTTAAGGAATCAATCTGGTTATTTAAAATTACAAGCTAAAGAGATTTAAGAAAAAGAGAAATGTGCTTTAATCCAGTTTAAATCTAATAGGATCTTAACTGTTTATGATAAAATACTGCTGTCATTTGGTGGACTAACTAAAACAGTTTGTCTTTTTTTTTTAAAAAAAAAAAAAAAACCACATGTAAAGCAACAACATTAAATATTTTCCGATTTTTCATAACGATGTTTTGGGTGCCAGTTACAGGTTTGCAAATTAAGTGTTTGCTCTGACTATGCATAGATATGGCAGATGGTCTCGTGTTAATGAGCTGCGGAGTGGGAGGTGGAATAACACCACTGTGGCAGTGATGAATTTTATGCGACAGCTCTCTCTGGGTGTCCATGCAGGTTTCACATCACCTTAGCGCACCAAAACACCCAGGAACTACATGCTGGCTGTATCCATGCTGTATTCCCATGTGAAAAACTGTAATACTGAGGGAAAGTCCCCCTGCATAAAGGCAACCTCACGCTGACATTTTTTGTGTGGGGAAAAAAACTTTACCCTAAGAAGAGAACTTGAGTAATCAAAAAGAATTACAGGCTTGACATTATCTAATGTGGGCTGAAATTATGTATGCTCAAATTGCTTCATCTGAGTAATAACTCTGCCTGCAAAGCTTACGTTACCATCCAAAGCTTCATTTATGAACATCAGGCATAATTTTTAAATGCATTCAGATTTTCTTGTCCCAGTTCTACTTTGATTTAAATCACAACAAGTTTTACTACTTTTCATTTATTTGGTGTCTTTATCTAAATCTACCTCAGCATTCCCAGCACAGTTAAGCACCTCTCCCAAGTAGCTCTTTCCATTGTGGAGGGCTGGTTCCTCTCTGGGAACATCTTCTGCCCATGGCTTTATTTGTAGTTTGGATCATCCCCCAGGAATTTCAGTAAGTAATTATTTGAAAAACCTATTCATGTTTTCAAAGAGCACTTAACTTTCTACATAACTTCTCAGTCTTTGGACTAGAAGGCTATAAATAAGGAGAAAAGCAAGGCAATGAAAAGACTAAAGAAAATGGTCTGTTAGTAGAAAAGTAAGGCAGGGGTATTATGTAATATCCTGGGTATAAATACTAGACTAAGCATGTATAGCTTTACTATACCCTAAAAACCTAAAACCCCAGAAACTTAATGTCTTTCAATGAGGTAAATCAAGCTGGAAACCAGAATAACAGAAGCTTGGCTTCCTGTGGTAGACAGATAGATAACCCTTACTGAAACGTAAGGAAGATATTCCTTTACTGATAGTCTTAACTGTGATTCGGTCCTGTCCCTTTCCCACACTTTACTAATATTATGTACATTCATGAAACATGCTCTTAAAAAATCCAGACTCCGGATGCCACGATATACGGCTCTTGCTAAAGGGCTGATGTGCTTGGTGTACAACCAAGACATGAGGGGTTGCAGAATGTTCTTCATGAATCCAAAGAAATTTTGCAATTAATAAGGATGTGATCAAAACAACAGAAAAATTTAAGATTACTTTGTGATTGTGAGACTTCACTGATGTTTTTCATGCTTTAATTATTGAGCTGCTTTTGGAATGTTAGTGATTAATGATTTTTAAAGTTTAAAAATCTCAAACCCACCACATAGAACCATTGGCCACTCCATTAAATCCCTTTTCCAGGCAAAAGTGATAATTGTCACTATTATTATCATTATTTCAATTAAATGAAACTTTAAGATAACATGACATTGGTAAGTTAACCCCATACCCCCCATACTGTCCCAGCCAGACTCTGACAGCGTTGCATCAAAAGCGCGTTTTTTCCTATTCCACGGAGTCAATATGATCTGGGATTACAAACTCCTGAAGTACTTGGGAAGTGATGGGCACGCTGCTGAGAGCGCCTGAACAACGAGAGCCTCTGTGCTGCATCCCCAGTGCCTCAGATACCTCACATGCCATCAGCCACTGCTGCCCAGCCAAAAGCTGGGACTCAGAAATCTTACTAGGGAGCTTCCCGTAAATGACTCCCATTCCGAAACGTGAAACCCCGTAGCTATGTTCAAACGCAAGTCCCTCAGATTACACAGTGCAGCTTTTAACATATTTATATCCTGGCAGATGCGTTTGATCTAACAAACAAATCACTCCTCTTACCAAGTTACTTGACATTTTTAACCTTTTCAATGAAAACTCTGTCTTACTCCTTTCTGTTAATGTGGCTTCAAAATAAGTCTTATAACTCTGGGTTGTGCTCTGTGTTCTACTGAAAAAAATGGTATAGAAGTGAAAATGGTATAGAAGTGATATAGAAAGCCCTGGGTTTTTTCACAATTCCCAAGAATCTGTAATACCACAAGAATCACAAATGCTGACCCATAGAAACACATACATAAAACACAAACATAAAGGGCAAAACAAGACATGTACATAGTGAAGCTGCTATAGCACAATGGCCATGTTTTCACATCTGTTGCTTGGATTGCAAGCTTACTTCATTTCATCAAGACCAAATCAGTAAACGACAAAGAAAACAGTTATGGTTCATTTCACATTTGAGTAATGTTGTACAAAGAACAGCTTTTTGCAGGATTGTATTGATTTTCCCATTTAACTAGGGTGGAGGCTGCAGGATTTTTGTATGCAAATGTATTTGCAAACACATTCTGGACTGTCCATTATTTGGTCTGCTAAAGCAACTATATAAAGTTTGTTTTCTTATTTTATATAAAGCTATAGTAACCAAATTATCCGGACCCCTTAGAAACACTGGGCGTTGATTTCACACTTCCAATATTTCCTAAATACTGCATTTGACATCAGTTACTGCTACTTTGGAAATGCCAGGATGTTATCACACCCCAGAAAAATAAATACTTGACAAACACTCCTAAAACAAGGTAATTTCTACATGAAAGATCGAAAAGGCTACCCAGGATAATATAACTGCAGCACCTACATCTCTCTACGTAGGATTCTACATTAGTCACTGTTTCTACTGGCTCACTAATTACACTGTTGTAATCAAGCTCCAAGTGGGTATTTGTCTAACACCACACCCTGTATGACAGGTAGTTCTGACCTGCCAGACAGGTCAGAATGAACTAGAAAGAACTAGACAACACAATTTGTTTTAATTTGATAGTATGAGTCATCAATATTTTATCACCTTTTGTCATTTTCCTCAGTGTTTTCATTACAGCTGTAAGAAGTAATAAGAGAATTCGCAAACATGGGAACGAAACCCCTTGAAGTCTAATGAATAAAACGTTTGTCTTATTATTTCAAAGGCATCTACTTCTATTATAACTGTATTTTTATTAAACCTGATTAAAATGGGAGATATTTTAAAGTAAAATTTGAGTAAACATTTGAAGTGAGACAATGTGGCACGTTTTCTACAGCCTCTTACTAGCAGATTAGATGTGCACCTTAATATATATTTAGAGGTACAAGTATAAACCTTATCTACAATGCCTGTTTTCCTCTATAAGTCCTATTAAACTTCTATATTGAGCAAAACTAGCAGATGTTCACAGTATTGCTATTCAAATTTTTAAGCTGGATGTGTATCTCAATCTTGAATAATAAGAACTATTCAGTTTTTAAAATTTTTCTTAGAATTGTTCTGAATCATTTTCTGGGGAATATAAGAAGAACTGGACAAGAATAAGTGACTTTATACTAACCTTCCTTGGTTATATAATTTAATACAAATACAAAAGGCATCTACATATTTGCTGTTAGCATTCTGAAACTTGCAGACCCCATAGGAATAATCAGACCACATTATGTTAATATACAAAACTACCTTTCCACCCTAAAAAAAATCTGTCCCCCTGAAACCTCATAATTTATCCAACACTATCCAAGAAATGGTTTCGCATTTCACATATGTTCAAAGGTAAGTGTGACTTCTTCCAGTGTAATATCTCATCTGTCACTGATCAAGTCATTCAAACAGACCTCAACCATCTCTAGATACCCTCTCAAAACACGGTCATTTGTAATTGTTCTTCACGGGCTCTTTATCAGTTTGTGGTCTCCACCATCGTACATCTGTAAATACTGTGAGGAGGAAGATAATTTTCTGCAGTTTTACAAAGATCTGAGGCTTTTTGACGAAGGCTATGAGGTGGTTTGCTGCAGAGGCAGTCAGCCTAAGCAGGCAGGCACAGGCAGCTCAGCAGGGCCATGCAGCAGCCCACACACGGGATTATCTGTCCTGGGACTGGCTTGCAGCTGGGCTGGTCACTGCACATACTGCCTTTTCCAAGGTGCTATCTTTGGCAGATGAGGTGAGAGGGGGCAAACTGCATCGCTGAGTACCATCCAAACAAATGCACCGCAGGGAGGAGTCATCTGTAAGGTACATATATAGCCAGGATCATCACCCTGCTCATGCACAACAGTCCAGCAGCATGGCAAGAAAAGGAGTTCAGAAAAGTGTTGTGTCACAGACCTCTCCTCCAAGGCTGAATGGAGGTAAGTGGTCAACTGGCCAGGAGAACTGAGCACCACTTTTTGACTAAATCCTAACACATTAACTGTATTTTTTCATCCACTGATTTGAGCACATAATTAGAAACCAAATCACATCTTCCTAACCTGACTTTTTTCCCCTTTACGTTAGCTAGTGAAATGCATGTTCAGTGCTCTGTTCTCTTCCTAAACTCTTCTCACATAGCAACACGGTAAATCCACACTAGGAAGCAACTTATGCTTTTTGAATAACAAATAAAACCCAGAAACAAACAAGGAAACGGATACCAGAAGGATGCCAGTAAATTGATGGAAACCCTTGAAAAGTGATAAAAGGAATTACGGCATTTAACTAATGAGAGGAAAAAAACCCCACAATTGCATGTACAAACTCAGCAAAATGATTAGTAAGGAGGAATATAAGTATTCCAAGAGCCCTGACACCACAAAACAGTTTAACCACGCGTCTCTGACACCACCTTCTGTGCCAGCTGAGTCTGATGGGTGCTGACAGACGCTACCCTGCTTGTTAACATAGTGATTTTTTTTTTTCTTCTCATTTTATCCAAGATCTGCCTGAAGTGAACAAACTCCCTATCTCTTAGAGACAGGTAGGGATAATGCAGCTTCTACAGTACATTCATCATCATCTTCTGCACTCTACACTGCCTAAATTTGGGATCAGTGAAGAGTTTGAGAACCTAGTTGCTGCATTTGCAAGTGACCTGGCAAACTCTAAAAGGAGATGCCCTACAAAATGAAAATGTGGATGTATAATTCTTTCCTCCCGTAAGACTTGTCAATGTTTTCTGCTAGGAGATCTGTATTAAGGGGGGCTTGGAGTTCAAGATAATTATATGGAGCACATATCAGTATGTTACTGAGACTTCATGCAGGAGACAAAGATCCCTAAGTAACAAATTAGCTGCTCTCTTCCTGAGTTAGGTCTGAAAAACTAATTTGATAATAAAATTTGCCATAAGAACAGGTGACTTTAAGAGAGTTTGAAAGATGTATGTATGGGCTGTGTTCTGCTATAAATACATTCTGGTTATGAACAGGTGACCAAAATATTTTTGCCCTTTAGGACAGCACACTACGCTTATTTTTCTTGCTATGTAATTTTGCAAATAACACAATTATTAAGCTAAACATTTAATCCCGTCTCTCTAGCTCATTAAAAGCTGAATTAGGTATTGATTACCATATACTTAATTCCACGGTATTTTTAAAGATATCAGTGTAGCTGATAGATAATAACCATTTTCATTCTAACAGTTTCCTCTGAATAGAAATGGAAATAATAATATTAACACAGCTGGGACTAGAGCCATGCCTGTGTTTCTAGGCTGTGCTGCAAGGATTAATAAATGTCATTTGAAGTGCTCCTTAATGACAAAGTACGCAGGTTGTCCAGTAAACATCAGTTAACATTTACTCATTTGTGCATTTAAAACAAATAAGATCTTTGTAACTTCTAAATAATCTTTCAAACAACCAAGTATCTACAGAAGAGGTGTCATATCGGTTAACACCCTTTTTCCTTGATCATCCTTCTGCCATTCACAATGTGCCAATATTGGATCATGAGGCACCAACCTGGAGGAAGCCAAGTAGTTCCCCCTACAAAGAAATGGAAAAGCACAGAGGATCGCACTGGGGATCAATCACAGTCCAACATGAAGAAGCTAAACAGACATGGCCATGGCCCACGCCACGGCATGTGCTAGAAACCTGCAAGAAGGATACTGAGTGTCTGTGTAAATGTTATTGTCTCCTAACTCCACATCATGTTTCACTACCAGTTCTCACCGGCTGCTGTTCTTTGGGTCCCAATTCTATAGTAAACTCCACAGATTCATAACCATCCAAACATACTCCACTTTTAGGATTTAGGATGTTCACAGTCTTTCAGTAAGCATACAGTTTACAGTAAATCCTTTCAGGCATGCATAATTTTATAAATACATTTGTGAAGTTTCCAGGACTACGAAGTCACACACCCAGTGCTTATGGTGTACTCATCAGAACAGCTGTCACTAACACTTACCTTTGCAAACAAAGCACTTAATATGAAAATATTTGTTCTGAACTCTCAAAACTTCTCCTTTGCATGGATTTCCACAGTTATTGCAGAGAATTGCAGTACTTGATGGCTTCTCCAGTTGGCTATGTACAGCCTGTGGTTGTGAAACTGCAGGGAAAAACAAAAGGCAGAACATTTTAAAGGCCATCAAATGCACCTTCTGTAAGACCTACAAATAATTACAATTAACGCTTGGGACAAAACAAGGCAAGCAGACCCAATAGTTTTATCTTCTGGTATCAGCCAACACAGGAGAAAAGATCTGCTAAAGGAGCTGAGTCAAGCTTCTTATTTTGTAATTTTAAACACTCAGGTCTGCGAACATTTCAAACATAAATGAGAATTGCTTATAGAGGAAAGAATCCATATGATCTAGTCTTGTGAGGCTCCACCTGAATTTTAAAAGATGCTTTGTTGCATTTTCTCTTCAAGAAATCAAGACTAGAGATAAAAGCTATTGTTTTTATCCATGATACCTTTAATGGGATTTAGTAACTACTGTACTGTGAGCTACTGATCCTTAAAGTTCAAGGTAATTGTTTTTCAAATCGAAATACACTTTTGTAGATGTTTTGAGTTCATACTTCTGAAACATTGGCATGTCTGTAAATACCATGTATATCTGATCATTAAACAAAGGTTGCTGTCATTTTGTAAGAAAACCGTTATTTCAAGAGATTAGGTTTATCTAGGTTAGTAAAATATTAAGTGAATTAAAAATTTGCTGCCATCTTGTGATTTAAATTAGAAATTGCATTTATTGGGCTGTTGATAATAACAATATAAATTGGCATCCCAGTGTGTTATGTGGAACAGGTGAGATGTGACCTTGAAATTCTGCTGCAGCACTTGCATCAATTTTTATTGCAGTATATTTAGTGAAAGTCTAGAGAGCAAATGTTAAGGCAGTTAACAATAAAGGGGCTTTATTATAACTCAAAAGGCTTGACTTCTTTGCCTACCTGAAGAACCAATAGCAGGAAAGTATTTCAAGCACCTTAAGTAAATTACATCCTCAATGACATTCTTCTTTAATGAGGCATTCATATTCTAAGGCCACATTACTTATTTCAAAGTGACCGATTTTTTTTTTTAATTTTAGCTTCAAAACAAACTTATCAACTTAACATTCAAGATGGAGCAACATCTCATACAGCAATACACTAAGTATGAATGGGAATCAGATGTGTTTCCCTTCAGGATCTAGTCAAGGAATAATGTCACTGCTATGCAACCCTTTTATTTCATCAACATCAAAAAAAAAAAAAAAGAGGGGAAAAAAACCCACAAGATCAATTTTCATTAAAAAAGACCACCACCATCAAAACAACAGTCATACATGTATCTTAACCATAGGTAGGGATGATATGGAGAGGCAGTGATGGTACTGCCATTATGAACCCATATGATAACAGATGATACCAAAATCAGTAACAGCATCATCTGTCTCTTGTTCTCTAATATGCAACCTTGCTGCTCTTCCTCCTCTATTCTCACCCTCATCCCCACCATCACAACAGGGTGGTGATACCTAAATGGTCACCCATGTCCACCACCTTTAAGTAGCTAAGAAGTATTTCAATAAGATGCTGAACCTCCCACCCAGTCTTCAACAGGAGTTACTGCAAGTTTTGCCCAAAGTGGCACTTTCTACTTCTGTAAGTAAAGTGGTGGTTTTTGTCTTGGTTTTAATGTTGTTTTATTTTGGTTTTCCCCAAAGAGATACACGGGATTGAGCTGCCCATAGCATTTGCATTCTGCTTTGTCTTCTGAAACCACACGTTCTGGAATTGTCAAAAAAGTCCTGCTCAAGGCAATGTGAACTTTGGAGCCATTACTGAAGCCCTGGCTGTAATTAAGTACATTTCCAACAAAAACAACACAGCATGACAGGCAATTAGAAGTTCATAGAAAGACAGCTGCTCAAATTTACACAGAGCAAACAGCACACACAGTTCAAGCTAGTAAAAGTGTCTGACTGATTCCTCCAAAGAAAACGGAGGAAACTCTGCACTTTGCAATACTTAACTTTTGACATTAGGATTTCTCTTTACTGTAACCTGCCCAAAACAAACTACCCACCCTGAAAAAGAATTAATCCTGTAAGAAACCAGACCAAAGTATTCTTCTGAGCTGCTTAGTATACTGGTAGCTAAAAGTTTGTAACTCTAGATAAAGTAGGTTTGCTCTCTCCAAAATTGCGAACAAGCATTGAATTTGTACCATTTAATTCACAGAAGACTTGACTTAAAGAGAACTGATCACACCCAGAACATTTTGGCCTAAAAATTTACATTTGAAATATAAAATTCTGATTGGAACATCAGCGCCTGGATGGTATGGAGATACACGGTTGGGCATGACCTCCCATTGCGGTGTGTGCCATGGTCAGTGACCTGGCTGAAGAACATGTGCCAGAGGCACCCGGACACACGGTGTTTCTGCGCCAAACATACCCCCTTTCCCTATGGTGAAAATATTGTCATCTTTCAAGAGGAAAAAAATAATTTCTACATTTGTTTTCTTGCATCTGGGAGTTCAATGCCGCACTTGTTGCAAAGCAGCAGGAAACTGAAAATTGTTGCAAATCTGTTTTGTGAATTGTGAAACAATTGTGAAATTTGTTGCAAATTGAAATTTTTTGCAAAGAGCAGAAAACAGAAAGCTTTGCTTTCCACAAAGGTATGTGGTGATCAGTGCCCAGCACTACAGGCCAAGACTGTACACGTTTGCCCTTCTTCAGGTCTCCGGATCAAGGCTTAGAACTTACAAAGAAACAAGCAACTCAGATATACAATAAATTAAAAAAGAAAAATATATATGCTTTCTGTTGGAATTCTTCCATTAATCTGGAGTAACACAGATAATATTTAAAATATGCATAGTAGAGAAATGAATAATTATTTTGGGAAAACAGTGCCTTTGGGCTCATTATAAAGCTGCTTCTGAAGCCTTTAAATATTTAGTCTTTCACCTAGCATAACAAAATGATATAATTAAAGATATATTAGCTTAAGGTTGCATATTTTAAAATATATTGTGCTTTATGTTGAAATTGCAACTGCTGACACAATTTGGAGGAACTAATAATATTAGACAACTTACAATTTTAACTTGTGTTTCAAATTATTTTTTAAAGAAATATGTTTATATGGCAGTTTTCAGCATTCTTCTTTTACGCCTTTATGTATCAAAATCAGTCTTCGAAGCAGCAGAAGATACAATCAACACATTCAATGAGTGAAAGAGTGAATTACTGATAGTATGTAATAATCTGAGACAACTCAAAACGTAACTGACTAAAGAGCTCATTAAAAATTAAATGCTTACATTATACCCTGCTCTGCAGAATTTAAGAAAACTAGAAATTTCCTTCTTAACTTTAAATCATAATTTTTCTGAACAGAAATACCAACAAATGCCTGATTCTCCAAACTTCCCTTTCTCCCAGACTGCACTTTGCTCTACCAGAGATATCTCCACCAATCCTTAAACCCTAGAAAGATCAGATCGTATGCACTTTTTGACAAGGACAAAAACTGGCAAGAAAGGAACAAACAAACACTTTCCACAGCAGTTCATGGGCATAAACACCTATCAGTTAGGGACATCACTGCCAATAACGTTGCCAAGTATCCAGTGCTCACACATTGCTGATGTCAAGACTCAGGCTACGCAGTGCACAATTCTGCGGTTCTAGATAAAGCAGGGCTTATGGAATTAACAGTGGTGTGTTAAAAAACTTGTCAAATAAGATACTTCTCTTAGATTTACTTCTATACTGCTTGCTCAAGATGTACGCATTTGCTGTAAGTATCACAGGGAAGAGAGGGCAGTGGTACTACTCAGTATTAAAGCTGCATTAGACACCTCATGCCAACTGTAAATCGATATTTTCAATATGCTTATGAATTTGCCAAACTTCAACCGCTTACAGACATTCAGCAAGTTTGGTGTTCTCAAGGTTATTTCTTTAGGGAAAATTTCAAGCAAACTATTTAAGCCTTTTATAAAGGTGCAAAACGGGATATGATAACATATATTGCTTTTCAATGTTAAAATGAAAGTGTAGCATTTTGTTTTCAGAAGTTCTTTGGAGTGAAAGCTAAAGTTTGACAGAGATTGACTCTGTGACAGGTACACTGGAGCCATAAAAACACAATATTTGGTCAAAAAAACCCCCCGAACACCTTTGAATAAACACCGCTCCTTCAGCATCAATAGACTAAGCAGGATTTAACAGCAGTGGGGACTGAGATGAGGTGTGAGGGATGAAGACATGATTTGGCTGAGACAGAAATGTTTTGGAAGCAGCACAAAAGCAGCTGATGGCAGTGGCAGAAGAGAGAATATTCGCAAGTCGCTGGTCACGCTCCACTCCGGATGGAGAATGTCACCGTGCTCTTATCCTCTTCAATGCGCTGTGAGCAAACTGCTGATGTTTGCTCAAACCCTTGGCAAAATATCCCGTCTAGGACTGGTCCACACAGAGCATGGCAAACCTCTTTGCTATCAGGCTTTGGGCAGCCAAATGATGGAAAAATTCATAGTAGGTTACAGACCTGATGAAGGAACATACAGCCAGAAACTGCATAATTCAACACAGTCCTAATGCTTTTCCCAGTTCGGTGCCTTAGGTTTTAACTTAGCACAAGGACCCATAGAAACCAATACTGAGCTTAAAAATCAAGTACTGAAAAGTTAAGTTTTATTCTAAACATATATTCAACCTTGGATCAAACCTTAAATATGAAGCTTAATAATAAAGACTTTTACCTCCTTTGTTCAACATAGGGACACAAAGTCACATATCCCATCTACTCCACATTATTTAACCCTGTTCTGAAAAAAAGAGTTCATTTGATTTACTGCTCTTGGTCAATACAGAACCCTGAAATGATAAAGGGCCAAATAATGCATCTTAATATTAAGCCTGACAGGTGCTTTCTATTCTGTGGAATGTTGTATGCACATTTTAAAGAGTATTCTGAACTAAACACTAAGGTGTAATTTGAATGGATAGACAACATTTATGTGAATAAATACTTTATTCCTAAAGAACGAGTTTTTGTAATCCCAACAAGTACCTCTCAATCCAGGGAAAGTGCTAATTCCTCACCAAGATTCCTGGATGGGTAGTGCAGAACCCATTGTAAAGGCAACAGTAAATGGAAAACCCAAGAAATGGGCGAGGTTTGTTGTGCTGGGGGGGGTTCCCCTCCCCTGTTCTTTTTGTGGGACTTTTTTTTCATTCTGCTCTTGAAGTTGGGTTAAAAAAAAAAAAAAAGTGCCATCCTTTCATTCCGGGCTCATACAAACTTACTATCATTTGTCTTTAGCAGCAATCCTACATCAGCAGAAAAGCCACATCCATTTTCTTTAGCAACTATCAGCGCTACTGGCTCTTCTATAAGTTCACCAGGAACACCCCTTCTTCACAACCTCCACTTTATGAGGTGGAAGCTTTTTTTGAGCAAAAAGACATGAATATCTAAAATTACCATTACGAACTGTTTAGTTCACGAAAACGTTCACTTTTTTCAACAAAGACACGTACCACATTCCAACTCTGAAACAAGAACGCAGAATTCTGATAACAGACATTTTTCTGCATGAAGGAATTAACAGAAAATTATCTCTGTGTTGACACTGAATCCTTTCATCTCTATAGCTAGAGGTGGTTGCTGAAAATCAAAATAAACAAATATGACACCCAAATGCCATTTACTCACTAAGTTTATGAGAAAGAGGACAAAGCACTGATTGCTGAAATGTTTTATCAAGCAATTTGGAGGGTGTGGTTCACAGCAGCCTGAAGGGGAATTAAATTCGCAATCTTCTTAGAGCAGGATTAAAGGAGAAGTAGATGAGTGCAGCAGCACCCAACTGGAATTAAGAGATTGGAGTTCACATTGGGGTTTTTTGTCAAACTCTACTTGTGTTGCCCCAGTCAAAACACTCAGGGTTGGATTTTAAAACACCCAGATGAAAGCAAAGGAAACAAGCATTTAAGTGACTCTAAATACACTGTGAAGCATTATTCCTGGGTTAAGTGCCTAAAACTGGCCCCTGCTCCCTCCCTGCCTTGTGTCTGTGTGTAAAACACAGTGACTAAGAGTACTTCCCGTGCTGGCCTGGAGGGTAAGGATAATATAACATGGTGAAAAGTAATACAGTAATTCATACGGTGTCCAGAGAACTCCATGGGTGTGTGCTATAAATTTACTTTAGATGAGGGGTCTGGTGGTTTTTTTTTTCCCCCTAAGAACTAGTGATTCATTATGGAGCCTTGTGTGGCCCTAAGAACCTCGATGGCCCTTTCCACAGAAAGGATGAGAAAAAGAGCAAGTGTGAAACAGTGACTCCACAACCTTTCCCCATCCAACCTTCCGGCCACACTTGGCAGCAGGGAAGAGCAATGCCCTGGTCCCAGCCCTGCCCCGCTGTGCACCCCGCTGGTCCAGCCACTGGGGCAAGATGGAGCCCGTGTCCCCAAATGGACGGGCACCAAACCTGCCCAAGCAGCAGCTGTGTTAGAAATGGATGTCCTCCAACAGCATGCTAAGTGTCTAGCGGTAAAACCTGTTTTACCATACTCCTCAATTAGCAGCTTGTGTAAAAAGGCATTTCAAAAGCGTTTGCATGCTTTACAGTGCCTTGACATTATAACGCAATCATTTTCTGTTCCACGCATCTCACGACAAAGCAGAAAATCAGAAGGATAAAGAAGTTAAAAAGCTAAATAAAGATAAAAAATAAAAGATAAATAAAGATAAAGCTAAAGAAGTTTTGCCTTGAAATGCCCACACCACGTAGTCCCTTGAGGCCTCCATCTCACCATGTGGAGGCTGCACTGTCCCCACACCAGCACAGGAGCTCCCTCGCTTCCCCCGTGGGGATTTTCTGCTCCCATGCGGTCCAGACACCCCCCAAGAAATGCTCACTGCCCTTTCCCAGACCTCTGCTGTGGCTCCTACAGCAAAGCACTATTACTGCTCCTCTCTTTAGTTCCTATACCATAAGACAGGCAATTCAGCAAATTCAATAATTCTGTATGTCAACAGGTCTCAATTGAATTCATTCATGTAGTCCAAAAAGACACTATAAAATGGTTCAAGAATCACATTCCTTTTTGGAAATGTATACCTGCTTCTACTATTTATAAGCAACAGTTTTTACAGTGCCTTTCCCTTGGCACAGAGGAAAGGATCTAATGCCTTCTCTAGCATTTCCTGTGGATCACAATCAAACTAGAAACCTATAGCTGATACAGGACAGCAGATGAACAACGCAACTAAAGCAAACTGTGCTTTACTGCTAAATACAGAGTTTATGGGACCAGAGATGGACAGGTGTTACCCAGCAGAATGTGAATATAACCATGCATAAGAGATGCAACACAGCACAAGTACCCAGCGCACGAGAGCTCCAGATCTCACCATCTGCTTAGCACAAAACTCACATCACATAAACAAGCCTAGCACAAGCTAACCTCCTGCCCTCGCTGTTAAAGTAAAATAGTTACCAACTCCAAAGGCAGTTAGTAAAAACCTCTGCTGAATTTTAGGACCCATTACTGCAGCAATGTAAAGGCTATTTTTGTACGCGTTTAGCAAGATTACAATGAGAAAGGATATAGGAACAGCACTCTGATATACCTGCATAAAGAAATTGGTATTTTTTTTTTCATTACAAGCCAACAAATTCTAAAGTCAATTTAAATAAAATGAGGAAAGTTAACAAACTGAGCTGTCAGTATCATTGTAATTTCCAAATCATCATTCGTATAACTAAAAGAATATGAAGCATAATTTAAAATCAATGTTTAACCGGCTCCCTCCACTCTACTGCATTTCCACATAAACACAGAATAATTATTCTTATGACATTATCAGTGATTTCGTTACCACAGCTCCGGATGAAAAACAAGTCAGTTCAGGTCTAGGCTCTCATCACACCGTACCTGTATCTTCAGGCATTCCCGCATTAATTCCCTCCGAGGGGCGAAGTGCCACCCGAGCTCACCGCCGCTGCGTGTCCGGCGGGCAGCGAGGAGCCGACTCGGAGCTCCAGGGGAGCGGGAGCTGCGGCACCAACGTGCCGGGGGTCAGATGACTCCTGCAGCACCCACGCACAGGCGGGAGCGGAGCCAACACCTCGCTGTCATGTAAAAATAGCGTCCTGGAGAAGCCTAAATATCGTCACGTCCATGGGGCAGGGCACCGCTGGCAGGGTCCCGCAGGGACCGGACGCAGGACGTGCCAGCGACGGCCGTCTGTGCATCAGGCGCTGCAGGGTGCTGCTGGGCACCTGGGGAAACGGCTTAAAGAAGGAAAACCTGCAAACTTCCTGGCCACAAAATTTAAAATACAGGCTGAGGTAGCTGGGAAACCCCTTTAGCCATCCATCTCCCCCAGTCCAGGCGGTCCCTGTCCCTCTGGAGCAGGAGGGCACAGCACTGATTTCGGCAGGAGATGCTGCAAGCACATCTCTCTCCCAAAGGCAGTCAGAGAGATACCTGGCAGCCAAAAATCTCTGCCCTGATTGCTCAGATGGAGTTGGACTGCGTATCACTGGAATAATAGCAATGTGTCGAGCTATTTAAAGCAATACTTGCTTGCCCAGTTATCATGTGAATACTCCACGGGGATTAAAATCTGTAGCTCTTACTCGCTTTGGACAAAATTTGTACAAAAGCAGTAGCGTGGTTTGTGCATTGGAAAGGGGACCGAAGGCTTGGAGAACAAACTGGCTAAACCTGGAGTAAAGTGCTGGGATAGGAATAGGATTGCACCCCCCTTTTTCACAATGCGGATTTTTTTCTTCCCTGGAGGCTTCACAGAAGCCAAAACACTCTCCCCCCTCCATTGCTCACCATCCTTTATTCAGTCACTGCTTACTTGGCTACAAAGCAGCACAGAAACAGCTTCTTCTCTGCTTCAGCAGACAGAAATTAGTGAGGTCTGTAAATGGGAAAACAGGTCTCCACAGCTTCTGATGCTGCTGATGGAAGGTTGTGTAAGTTACACAGGTTGTGTGCACAAAACACACAGTAAGTTCACTCTGCTACACACGCTGAAGAATCTTTGGCACTTCATCACATGAAAATCTATCAAACCGATCTACTTTGCATGTATGTTGAAGGCTGCATCTCCATCAACTTCAGCAGTTGGTGCCAAATCATTTCACAGAAAGTTCAACGCCTTCCAATTGCAATCTAAAAACAAACTATATTTTAAAACTTGAAATAATTCAGTCTTTGTTTTAAAAAAAAAAAAACCAACAGCTTATTTTCATAGAATAACGTGCAAGTTGATGAAATTCTTACTAATTTTTCTGAGCTCTTACCAGGCCACTATGCATGAATTGTTTTAAACACTATATAAAGAGGGGTAGAGGCTCCTTACTTTTTTTCCCCCAAACCAAAAAGCTTCAATGCTTCAAAAACATCTATATGTAATTAAGATCAGGTTTGAAAATATTTCATGATGAGAAGCCAGAAGCAGCTCATAGTTTACAGATCTTACAAAAATGCCCATCAACTAAAACAGAAATCAAGAATTCCCTGAGTTTCAGAATGTTTCCCTTTGGTTTATTACTTACAGAAAATGGATACAAAACAAAACCTTGTCTGTTCAGTGTTGACTTTTGGAAACAGAACAAGCATTTCTACAAGGACAGCTGAGGAGCTCTGACTTCAGAAATCCATATGGTGAGGACATCGCTGTCCTGGGCCCCTCCGGACATAGTCCGTAACTCTAAATAGCCCCCAGCTGACATGGTCTGAGACCCAGAGAGCAGATCTGAAGATCCCAGGTTCTGCACATTGAATCAAAATTATTAATTACTCCCTTTAAAAATTCTTGCTTATGTGCTATCTTGCAGCAACCGCTTTTGGCATTAAAACATTACAGCAGTATTTTTGTTCAATGCTGTTGCGCTGTGTCTGAGGCCAAATCTGTCCCCGCACTCTTTTGGACCAGCATAAGCCACCCTGGCTGAGCTCTCTAGCTATTCGCAGGATTTGGCCTACTTAGTTTTTCCCAGTGGCTACTTCAGCTTGGCAGAAATGCAAGAAGGCACTTTGCTAAATAGCAACACTCCAAAGGAACAAATTAATAGGCAGGAAAACCGAAAGTGCTTTCACTCTAACACAGCATTTACCTCCGCTTGCCAGGCTTTCTCCTTTTCAAGGCTAAATGCTATATAACTTGCATTTTGACATTATATGATCATAATGCATTTGTGTGGTATACTAATTTGTATTTACAGTTCTAGGTGTAATCCCCGAGCCTCCCCTGCGGTCTCACTGCTTGGCTCCAGCAAAGGAGGAAAAAAATCACACTCAGAGGGTTTTGATGGTGTTGCTGTGAAACTCCAGCACCAGCCACAGGCTTCACAGGCACAAAGTACAAGACCATTGCATTTCATCAGTGCGATGGGCTGACGCAGTGAGCGTGACAAGTGACAGCAGTGACAGCAGCACAGACGAGACAGCTCAGACACCGCCTGCTGACACTGCCCTTGTAAATGATCCAGAAAGCACAACAGCTTTAACCTGATTTCTCAAATCAACACAAGCCAAACACCTGTATCTCCCCTGTCTTAAAGGTAATAACAGCACACTGCCCTTGCTGTAAAAAAGGATGAGGCACTTGGCTCATCTTACAACTTCAAGCGAAGTTCTGGTAGCCACAGCAATGCCCTCGTCCATCCTCTGGTTCAGGTTTCCTTTCACCAAGGTTACATAGCGAGGTCAATGCCTTCACTGATGTCTTCGCAAACAGCAGCCAGACAGCTTAGCAACGAATTTAGGCCACACTGAAATGGATTAGCTGGTTGAAAACTATAGCCTATGGTACCATTGGCTGTAAATGGCATTTTTAAAAGATTTCAGATCTGTTCCTGATTAACTCATGTTGTTTTCCTGTACTCGCATGTGCCCACTAAAAGCGAATGTCAATAATAACTGAAGGCAATGATGTACGGTCTGCTCCTCCTCTTTTCTCTCATGCTCACAACAACCTCCTAGACTGACTCTGAGCTTTTTCCATAGCCTGTCTTCAAAAATGTTTAGAAACAATTATTTGTTTTATAAAATACGGAAGAACGTAGACATTTTTCTTCACTATAAAATATGAAGTACTTTCTAATCAATATTTTTTTAAAAATCAGAGCTAAAAAAATACCCAAGATTCAGGGACTTTGCAATATACTATATATATGTACCTGCTTGCTATAGCAATTCTCACGCTTCGTGGGATCTGCATATTGGTTTAAGGCTGCCCTGTGTGGAGGCAGGAGTGGGACTCAATGCTCCTCACGGGACCCTTCTAACTCAGGATCATCTATGATTTTATAATTTTATGTCCTTGGACTTAAAGTCACTCACTAAGTTTCTCACCAACTGTGTATAGGACTGTTTCCTAGCAAACAGAGACTACAGAGTCCAGTCTGAATACAGGTTAAGAAATTTACTTTTCATAATCTCTAATTAATTAATTTTACTTTGAAAATGCTGGGAAAATACAAGGAATCATCATATTTCACTGATTTTTCTCAGGATGCTTTAAGTTATCTTTCCTTCTAAGTCACAAAAACTGGCCGTAGTGTTGTTTCACAACTTACAGGGGTTTTGATTCAGGTTAGTGTTTATTTGGACTTTCTGTTGAGGATAACACGATCCCAAGCAAACAAAAATGCAATAAATTAAGTATATCTCTATATGTAACTATGAGCATTTTAGCGATGCTTGATCACTAGGATAAAAATTAAAATAAGAAACATGTTCCCTTTTAACTACCATCATTTATTAATTGAGCTGACAGATTCCTTAGTGGCTGTGTTCAAAGTTGGCAGTACTGCTGAACAGTCCTTGCCCTCAAGCACTTGTGATCCAAATAAAGAAGACAAACACATGGTAGCAGTGAAAAAGAATAGTAAAAGGGTAAAGGTGGATAAATGGTGTCTCTATAGCTAAACCTAGGCCTCCTGACTTTCTGCCCAGCCTCTCTCGCGGCAACCCCATCCCTGCTGGGAATGGATTGGTCACCCAACTGTGCCCTCGGTGACCAGTCACACTCAGAAACAGCCCGATTTTAAACTTCTGGCTCTCAAACACCTCCATCCTCAATTCCACGCATGAGAAAACATTCCTCAACACCTGCACAGCAACGAGCTGTTTACAGGGGCATCTGTAATTGAAACACACACACAAGCAAGTCAGAGAAAAATAACAATTTGTGGGCACTTGTAGTACAAGGCACTGAAGTATAAGATACTAACAACACTGCATATTTATGAAGCAGGAAAACTTAAAATGCGAGAGCAGGCTGAGAATCCACTCTGAGCTCTGCATAATGGAGAGGAGGCAGCTCTGCTTGCTCCAGAGGTAACTGGGTCATGAGTCATCTCTGCTCCCTGCTGTCTCTTGGGAATAAAGAGATTCCTTCAGCCCTGAGATTTGTGATGACACCCCTGTCTGCTGGCCAGAAAGTCAGACGAACAAGACCAGAACTTCTCCTAATCCCAGCTCCTTTCTCCCAGGTGGACCTCTCTACTGAAGACCTAGATCCAGATCGAAGGGTGCGTTACCCCTTTTTATTCCCACAACTAGAATAAAAGCACCACCTAGTACTCTTCAGAAAACTGTACATGTGAAATAGAGAGCAGAAATCAAACATAAAGCCTGTAAAGCTTTTAACAGAGATTTTATAATGGAAAAAAGTAGTATATAAAACTCAAAAGTGGGTGCAACAAAATCCTTACAGGACTGAAAAAAAACAAACCAACTGTGTCATAACGAGGTGACAGAGTACTGACACATCCAGAAAGTGGTTTGCAAAATGACACAGGTCAGAGAGTAAAGGGATATGGTCTCTCAGCAGCAAAGTGACAATGAGAGCCACAGCGATGGCACCACAGGTCACACGCTTTCAGAAACGAGCCTGCCGCACAGGGAATCTGCTGACCCTAGGAAAGTGAATAGGGATGCCCAGTAACAAATGGAGTAGACATCAGGTAAGAAAAGAACAGCTTAAGTGGAGGTTATAGGCTTACATGTGCCATTTGGTGCAGAAAAATGGCCATGTAATAAGGATAAGGCAAGCAATTAACAATAGGTATTAGTTTCTAAAAGGTCAGGCACTACAAGGTACTAATCAGAGAAAAGACTTGAAAATGTGAGAGGGAAACTTAAACCGTCTGCTGAATACCTGGCAGTAAGCTGGGAAACCAAGTAGGATCATAAAGGAAAGGTATCCTGGCTGCAACAGAAACAGTTCTGTAACAAGAACTGCCAAGATAAAACCCAGAATCCGAGCCCAGCATTTTATGGGAGGGAAATCAAAGAAGCAGAATGAAGCAATAAACGTCATTTGGGGTGGCCAAAAATTTTACGCATTGGGCATGAACTTAGAAAAGCTAATTTATATCCTTTACTGTGGGAGGAATTAAACTACAATACAGATTTGACATTTAAGGGATCGTGAATGGTGCAAGAGAGATGACAGGCATTGCAAAGACACCAAGATCATTTTTAGGTGTTTCTTCTGGGAGTAAATTAATGCATGGAGCATGTTTTGAAACAGGGCTTTTTCTGTGTGGGCTGATGCTATATGCACAAAAAGAGATAAAGAGATCACTAAATAGTAATTTCTTTTGGTTTTACATACAAAATTACTATTTAAATTGTCTGGATTTTTAATCAATGGAAATTTAGAGTGCTTAATTGGAGAATAAACTGAAGTATTAACTAAATAATTAGACCTAAAGTATCTTCAATGCTTTGTTCTCTTCTGGAAAGTTAAACAGACATTGCCATAATTCCGCAATCACAAGCTAACTATTGTTCAATATCATCAAATGATAATGTGGGTTGGGTGCTATGTAGAAAAAAAAAAAAAATTCAACCTGCTCTCTCATGTGTTTTAATTAGAATCTAGAAATTTAACTTCAGAGGTGTCTTATAAAGAAAAGGAAAAAGCAATGAATGCACACAAAACTCCCCCCAAAATGGAAAAGGCCTGCGACTAGGTCTAAGGAAAGACTTCTGGGCCTGAAATGTCTTGCAAAGCTGCAAGGTTGAAACCCCCTTCCTCACACCTGCACATCCAAAGGCAGAGAAAGCTGGTTTTTCACTTCCCATTTCCCAGCCGTCCTCAGAGGACTGCAAGAAAGCACCTTCAGCTTCCCCCCCTTTTCCATATGTAGTGGATGGTAAAGAAACTCCATGTGCTGCAGCTCTATGTGGTTCTTTGGGGCTTCTATCCATTGTCCAAGTGTGGGGTACTGACTGCTTTTATTTGGTGTCACCCAGCAAATATGAGGATCCTACATTTAAAGAGTCACCCTCCTTGTTTTCAAAAAAAATATGATTACAGAGACCTTTCCAGGCCATTGGCACATTTGTTGGAGGAAACCCAGAGAGACACTTCCCCCTGAGCCCAGGCTGCCTCACTGCAATGCCATGCAGCTCAGCCCATCTCTGACACATGGCACACCAGGACAGGCATGCATGGACAAACAGAAACCCCCCTTTACAGAAAAAAAAAAATATATATATAAAAAAAATTGGCTATAACCTCCTAATTAGGGCAATCTGAAAAACTGGCAAAATGAGTTTAACCCCACTAGATCCAACAGGGAACTGCAGCTGCCAATTCCACTTAGAATCATAGAATCACTTAGGTTAGAAAAAACCTTTGAGAACACTGAGTTCAACTGTAAACCTAACACTGCCAAGTCCATCACTAACCCATGCCCCTAAGCGCCATATCTACACAAACACCTGCAGTGATTCAACCACTTCCCTGGGCAGCCTGTTCCAATGCCTGACAACCATTTCTGTGAATAAATGTTTCCTAATATCCAAACCCAAACCTCCCCTGGTGCAGCTTGGGGCCATTTCCTCCCATTCGATCACTTGTTGCTTGGGACAGAGAGCAACCCCCTCCATGCTACACCCTCCTCTCAGGCAGTTGCAGACAGTGATAAGGTCTCCCCTCAGCCTCCTTTTCTCCAGGCTGAACAGTCCCAGGTCCCTCATCTGCTTCTTATCACGCTTGTGCTCCAGACCCCTCAACAGCTTCATTGCCTCCTCTGGACTCTCCCCGGCACCTCAACGTCTTTCTCATCATGAGAGGCCTAAAACTGAACACAGGATTCACGGGGCTCGAGCTGCTGCCTTGGCCCATACAGCTCTTTTCGGGTTTTCAAAGGCAAGGAGAGACACTGAACTCAAGTTCAGGATCCAGATTGTGAACCCAAAGAGCAAAGCCCTGGACAAAAAACCTGCCCCAGAGGGCAAGGGGGATTTCAGACACATCCTCCTCTTCAGCTCTCTGTGTGCCATCCACACGTTCCCAGCACTCAGTGCTTAGTCCTTGCTTTTAGCCCACAGTGACCATGCCAGAAAACATTTTTTCTGCCTGCTTTCAAATCCCATTCTCTATAAAGGGATGTAGCTGCAAAGCAGCAGGTCAGATCCAAAGCCTACTTAAATACATTCATTTTGGTTGATGATCACTGAGGAATTTGTCAACAACATGGAATACTCTTTTGTAAGTAAAAAAGATTTTTAAAAAAAAGTCATCATTGGAAATGTGATGCTGTTGGACTTCACCCTGTTCCCAGTGAAGCCCACCAGTAAAACTATTATTGATCTGAGTGGAAGATTTTCAACGGCATCAATTTCTGATCTCAGTTCAGCCAAATTTTGATCTTACCAATTTACTCATCGCTACCAGAAATTTCAGCCTTTCCCCTGTTCGCCTGCGGTTACAATTTCTCATCAGTAACATCTGAAATTAAACTGTGTCTCTGAGGTCACTTTAATACCAAGAAACACAGCAGAAGGTTGTTTTGTTGTTTTTCCTTGGAATATGTCTAAATTAATTTATATTCTTCATTGGTCAGTTCCAGCATAGGTAATAGCAAATTAAAATAAAATACTGGTCTGTTACTGCTCTGCAGCTCCCTGGCTACCCAATAATCACTTCTAGCACCTCCACCAGTTACTCAAGCCGTATTTCTGCCAGTCCCCTCATCTTTAGGGCATTAAGCTATAAAGAGCCGTGAACCTAGAAAAAAACCCAGGATTTTGGTGCTAGTCCCCCCGCAGGTCTGTAGCACTGACAAGGCTGCACCCCTGCTCATCATCACTCTTCATACGGATTTTTGTTCCATCTGTGTCATCGAACGGAGGACAGGAACAAGCACATTCCCTGGCTCGGAAATGAGCAAATGTTTGGAACTGGGGAAAAACAGTTTAGAAGAAATTTCCACGGCTCATTTCACTTTCCATTCCCTGGTACAAACAGAATAATAATAACAATGCCTGATTGTTATAGCAACACCAAAAAGCAAAAGCACGACAAAATAATGTAGAAAACAATAGTTCATTTTGCTAGCCAAGACATAATATATCACCCCCAATACTAACTTTCTACTAACGCTATATGAAACGGTGTTTCAAAAAGGAAAACAAAAAAATAATTTAAGGATCTTTGCAAAGGTTCTTTCTTTTTATGCTGTATTCTATTACGTATAAAAATATCTTAAATAATTAGGCTACCATATAAAACTGAACTTCTAGTTTATTTGCTCTGCTTAAATTGGCATTAAGAGGGGATTAGCCACTGTTTTACTGCAGTTGTACAGTTACTTCAAATATATAGAGATATTGACGTAATTGAAGTCCTGGTGCTAAAGTCACACTATTTTAAACAGGTGCAAATTATTTAACTTTGGTGAAGTTGTCACAGCATGAGAATTTCTTCTTAGATTCAATTACATCCGTACAAATCTAATTGTGCTTCATCCGCATCAGATACATCAGAACACTGCTGCTTTTTGCACATGCAGTCAATTAACTTTCAACATCGCATTTGTAGGAGAAACGTGTTAAATTCACACAAACACAACCCCAGAGCCTACAGCCACTGTGCTATTCTCGCACAGTTCTGCAGCTCACAGTTCTACTCTCGATGGGTACATTTTTGAGCTATCTATACAACATACTTTTCCACTGAGTTTTGGGTTGTTTGAGATGCAACGTAGTACCTTATTTAGACAGCAAATCAGTTTTATGTCAAACTCAATATTATATTTGCCTTTTGCAGATGGAAGGGGAAGAAGTAATATCATTGGATAAAATTGTGTATTATTTATGAAAGATATCACACACCATTTTTCCCAGGTAACATACAGAAATGCAATTCAGTGAAGGACAGATAAATGCAATGCCAAATCCCATGTCAGCCTCACTTCCCTAACTTCAACAAGGTTGAAACACAGACAGATTATGTTTATTGTGCCAAGGGAACAACAGTGGGATTTATGCTCTGTGTGGGCTCGTGCTAGACCCCATCCAGCCTCCGTACTCAGGTTGCTTTTGCATGGAGACCTCAGTGTAGAGGAAGAGAGGGACACTGGTGGCCAAGGTCTGGTCCCAGTGCTATGTCAGAGCGAGGCTTTGGTGAGCACAAACCAGAGCTGCCACAGTCTTCACATTGCCTGTATTTACTTAATGCAGTTCACTGGAAAAGTAGAAAGAGCCGCAGGCGCAGGGGGGATCTCAGCACAGTATTCCAGCAGTTAAAGGGCAGCTACAAAGACAACGGAGGCGCTCTCTTCACAAGAAGCCACATGGAGAAGACAAGGGGCAACAGGTACAAGTTGCACCTGGAGAGGTTTCATCTTGACATTGCCAGCTGGATGAGGGAGGTGATTGTCCTGCTCTGCACTGGTGCGGCCTCACCTGGAGCACTGTGTGCAGGTCTGGGCAACACAGGATAAAAAATGATACTAAGCTACTGGAGAGTGTCCAGAGGAGGGACATGAAGTTGGTGAAGGGTTTGGAGAGGAAGCCGTATGAGGAGCAGCTACAGTCACTTGGTTTGTTCAGCCTGGAGAAGAGGAGACTGAGGGGAGACCTCATCGCAGCTACAGCTTCCTCACAAGAGGAGGAGGAAGGGCAGGTGCCAAACTCTTCTCTTCAGTGACCAATGACAGAACCCCAGGGAATGGCAGGAAGATGTGCCAGGAGAGGTTTAGGCTGGACATGAGGAAAAGGTTCTTCACCCAGAGGGTGCTGGACACTGGAACAGGCTCCCCAGGGAGGTGTCACAGCCCCAAGGCTGACAGTGTTCAAGAAGAGACTGGACAATGCCCTCAGATACATGGTGTGAACTGTGGGGTTGTCACATGCAGGGACAGGAGCTGGACTGAATGATCCTTGTGCGTCCCTTCCAACTCAGGACATTCTATTCTATTACATGAAAGTTTTTACAGTGAGAGCAATAGTTCCCTCAAACAACCTCCCCAGGGATGTGGTGGAGTCACCATCACTGGAGGTTTTCCAAGATGTGCTAGGGTGCTAGATAACATCATCTAGGCTCCCCTTCCCATGATAGGCTGGACCAGGTGATCTTTTGAAGTCCCTTCCAACCTAGGCTTTTCTGTGATTCTGTGAATAAATGCAGCCCTGCACAATGAAAAGTGTGATTCAGAAATTAATTGCTATTCACCAAGGGGGGAAACTGTAAAATATGGTTGGAGGAAAGCACTGAAGAACAATTTTCAAGTCAACACAAAAGAAAGCAAAAGAAACCATTTTAAGGCAATCTAAATTGGCTTTTAGTTTCACTGAGACTGAGCCTGATAAGTCTCCTCATTCCGTGCAAAAGATACAATTAATCTAAAATTGTAGCCAAGGCCTGTTGAGTACCAGCCACTATTGTAAGATCACTGGAAAAATCTGTATTTTCCTCTCTTTTAAGGGGACCCTTTATCTCTGTCCCTAATACAGAAAAGCCTAGCGAGGCTGGACATGGAGGTTGGCAGCCCCGTCACACATCCCCCAGGCAGATGTAGGTCACTCCTCCTCCATGCAGGGAAGGAAACAGGGAGTTTCATCTGACTGCAAGCTGCTCCAATTGCCAATAATCCTACCGATTCAAGTCTTTAATAACAACCTACTAAGACGACAATTACAAAGGATGCTATTCCTCGACCTATATCCCACTGAAGAGAGACTCAATCTGTTGGGCCACCACAGACATGGCCATCCTGGCTGATGGACTCAGCTGGTGACACCACCCACATGTTTTACTGCATCCCCCTCCTGCTGTATGTGTGGCCCCAAGGCTGGCTGCATTCACAGCATTCCTCCTTAACCACTTCAGGCCCCACAGGGGTTGACCACTTCTACCTATCTGGTTTTGGTCTGTGCATTGATGACTGCCATTTGGCCAGCTGGTATTACGTACAAGTGGGACAAAGTATGCATAATTTATTCACAAACAGCTCTTCCCTGAACCACCTTGATGCCTCCTTTCCCCACTTTCACTACTTCTCCCAGGTATCACCCATCTCCAGTTTCATCACACTTTCCTTCTACCAGCCCTGGGCTCCCTGTGGAGCAGGAGGCAACTGTCACTGTTTTGCAGGGTAGCAAAACACGGGAGTATTTTATACTCTTCCCCACTGCAGACCATATACCAAAGGAGCACTGGGGCACAATCTGGCTCTGCTCTGCTCCCAGAGTATCACACAAAAATATTGGTTGCAATAAGAGAGAAGCCAAACTTTAGTTTAATGCGACACAGAGAAAGAGCAAGTGATCCATACTTACCACAGCACATTTCCAGTGTTTATTTCTAAAACAGAACATAAGCAAAGATAATTCTCATTCCTGTCCAAATACTCATAAAGTACATGATGACTCAGACAGTAAATAGCCTCTCTATGGTATTCCATTTCTTTCTGTCATTTAGAGTCACAGCTCCGCTCTCACTGAATCAAAAAAGGACAATTCTGCTTTGTAATGAATGAAATCAACATCTGCTCTGGTATGACTAGTTTTTCCACACTGCTAAGCACTATCAGTGTCTGTACTTCAAAACCTTTTGTTTTTAATGGTGTTTCTGTAGGAACAGGCCTGAATTTCAAAAAGTTATTTTGCTTTTCTCGCTTAAAACATGGACATGAATGTAGCACTAAGTGAGCTACCTAAGAAAAACACAGTCTAATAAAGTCAATCTGATCAAGCTGGAAGAAGTTAATATCAATTTCATATTCAAAGCATGATATCCAGCTCCATAAAAAGACTGATGAGGTCCTCAGAGTATGAAAAATGATAGGATGCGATTGAATTATCTCAGCAATACAGTTTCTTACATAACAGCTATAAAAATGATGTGGATAAGAGCTAACATATTAAATAAGCAGAGAACTAGGAGCAATTCCTTAATGCAATCAAATCCTTACATTTGCAATAATTCTAGCTACAACTGTTATTGTGGCTGTGCAAAATGAGACATCTTCTGGAAGTGCTTCTCTCCGCCAATTAACAAACTTGCTTGCACAAGCCAGTGAGGAGTTAGGTGCTAAAAGTATAAGTCTCTAAATTAGCCGCCGTGACTTGCAGAACCCTCAATTTGACCCAGCTTCCAGACTCAGCCATTCTAACAACATTTTTCATACTGTTAATCACAAATCAGTCCCATCTCTTTAAGCTAGATCACTAGTAATACCTTCCTGTATCATTAAACATTTGAAATTCCAGCACTATCTCAATTCTAGTCCCTCTTGTAACACTGAGCTGAAACAGAGTTAAAAAAACAGGTCTGAATTTCAGTCTGGAAGATGGGAAAGACATGCACTTATGCCCCAAGCCATACAGTTTGCTGACTCACATCATGTCACAGTTTCACCGTCTGGCACCACACTGACAACTCAAGGCAAACAGATTTAACACCATACATTGTACCACTGATTTCATAATGACAATGTTTCTAGACAGCTTTATGTTTTCAAAGAACTGTCTGAGAGGAAGACTAACATGGCATCTTTTCCAACAGCAATTGTAATCATCAAAGGAACAAGATTTCAGTTCTTCACTCTATGAAAACATAAGCTTTATACAAATACAGATATCGGGTAAAACCTCTGTCTTCCATTGTCTGCTGAGGTGGGAGTCATGTCACCTAACTCCAGGCACCCAAAAATTCAGAAGGTAGTTAAAGTAAGCTCCCTCTGTCATAAACAGACAGAAACTTCCCACCATGAAGTCCATCACCGCCACCGTAGGTTGGCACAGAATGTCCTCTGGAAGTTCCTCCTCCCCACTCAGTATTGGACTAGGTCAGGCTAGACACCTAACCTTGAGATATCTAAAGTCAGGTGAGATAAATCCAAACCTGAGTGCATAACTGCTGACCCTGTTTTCTGTGTTCGTTTAAATTTTTTGTCGCATTGTTTCTTTACTTCCCAGGTAAAACACATCTGAATCTCCTAGATCTCACTGTCACTCAGCCGCCAGCTCTCCTGATCCTCCTCATCAATGCTTTTTGTCCTCCCAGCATGGGAGCCCCGCAAACATGTGAAAATCTTACCCTTCATTAGGAAAAAGAAAATTATAGCTTTCTAACTCCTCCAAATTATTCAAGAATTGTATATAATAATTTTAAACAAATATCATGTGTTTTGGAAGTTAGATTTTTCTAATAATTTGGGGAGGCTGGTAACAGTTCAGTATCAAATTTTCAATCCATTACTTCAGTAATGCACTGTATCATTTTTTTCCTTTTTGTGCCTTTTTCCCCCTTCAAGTACCCCTACATAATTATGAACTTTTAATTGTGAATCATCCCAATCATAGGTTATTTAGTCTTTTTCTACCCTCTTTCTTTGATTTTCCTCTGCAGATGTGAATCCATTAACAGCGTTTCATATTTTTGGATGCTCATACTAGCAGAGCATATACTAATATGAACATCAGCAAAGAATGAAAAAATAGCAGCACAGTATTTCATCTGGATTGAAGTCAACCGAAACGTTCCTATATATAAAGTCAAAGACCTTAGTAGATATATATCTTGATGGGTTTGGTGGGTCACACCACTACCTCTTTGGAGGAAGGTTCATAATTGCTTTGTATGTCTATACGATACCAGTTGGTTTTTTTTTCTGAAATGCTACTGCCAATAGTAACACAAGTTTAATCAGAAGAAAGTTAGTAATTTACAAACAAAATCACTTAGCCAGATCACTGTGTATGAAACTATGCGCAAATATATTTTATTCAAAGCAAAGGTATTTATAAGGGTTTAAGCATTGCTCCCGGGCAGGAACTAACAATATGTGGTACCGTACAACTAAAATGAAACATATCTGATCTCCAAGCTTTAAAATTAGGCAATGGAAGAAGAAAGTCTCTTTCTGTAAAAGTATTCCCACAATGTTATACAAATTCTGTTTTCCAGATTCTGAGTATGCAAGTTCAGGATATAACTTAGTATTAAATACATGTGCAAATTGTGTCTTTAATGTAAACTCATATCAAAACTTTACAGATTAAGTGAAAGCGGCCTCTTTTAGAGGAAGGTCTGTGAAAAAATAGAAAACCTCTGCATATAAACACCTGGGAATCACTGGCAAACACAGGTACCACCCTGAGGACAGAGAAGAAGCAGGGGAATGGCAAGACCCACCAATTAATAAATCCCAATGAGAAGAGAAAAACAACAGGTTCTCTGGAGTGGAGAAACAGTTGAAATAGGTGTTCCTGAATCAGGAGATTGCCTTCTGGTCTTTGGTGCTGCTATTCACAATGAAAACAGCCTTTCTTCATATTCTTAAGAAAACGTAATTTTGCAAGGAATGCCCACATTTGTTGTCATTTCTTCCTCCTAACCAAAATAATAAAAAGTGCCTAAAATTCTAGCTAGCCATTTGCAAAAAAAAAAAAAAAAAGGAGCAATACTTGTATCATGCTATGATTGCTATCTAAAAATCTAAGATTTTTTTAATTAAATATTCTTTGGTCAAGATGGTTTCATGGATGCTTTCTATACACATAGTAATAATATTATCTTTATTAATAAATGCACCACTGACACAGTGCCATTCCGTATGGCACATAAGAAAGCAGCAGAATCCCTGCACCTCTAGTTCGAGAACCTTTTCTGCTGTGCTTTACAATTAGCTTCTTTTAAGGCTCCACTTGATTTTCTTTCCAATTGCAGGTCAAATCCATCACCTAATTCACGCCATCAGACCAATTACTGACAGACTGCTAGCACAGTTCTACCTTTGTAGATGTAATCAACATTTATTTATAAATTGATTAGGCCAATTCCAGTTGTGAGTTCCACTTAGCAGCAGGGATGGGTACAGGAAAATTGCTGAAAATCATCTCTTTGTCCTCCAGACAGGCAGCGCATGTGCCCAATGCTATTGCACTGTAACAGCAGATCCCCCCAAGGATCATCCAGCAGCATGACACATTTTCCATTTCCATATTTGGTCTGTTAATAATTATCAGAAACCAAGAAAATATAGACAATAAACTAATTATAATCATTCTGAAAGCTACTGACACAGTTTTTCATTCATTGTGTATGTTTCCTTTTCAACCAGTGAGATTACATTTGTACAAAGGTAGAATTATAACAATCACTTTAAAGTGTATTCTTTTACTCACACAGTAAGATTTAATTATTTTACTTAAACCACTGATCCAAAACCTTTCGAACACACTCAGACCTACTCAAAGGCTTTAATGCTTATATGCTAATCCTAAACTCTGGTATGTATCAACCCATTTACTAGCTGCAAGAAGAGGTATGAACATAATTAGAAAAAGGAATAAAATAAATTTTGCTTTTTTTAAACTTGAAATTGCTCTAATCTTAAAAAAAACAAAAAAAACCCAACAACTTGTTTTCTTCAATATATTTTACAACCATTTTACAGACAGTTTTATACTAATGAGATTCTACCTCTCCTGTTTAGGAATTCACTATATATTTTGCATTCAGTCCACAAGACACTAACAGTCCCAAGATTCAACTTTAAATCAAGACACTATCTTAAAATTGGCCTAGTTGTAGTAATGACATATTAAATTAAAAATTAGAAGCTGAGTACTCTACTATACAGCAAATCTACGGAATATTGGAAACGTATTGTCTTTATTCTCAGGTCAGCTATATAAGAGATTACATCTTTTAATTATCTGTCACAGAATGCGAAATAGAAGCCTTGAATCCATTCGGCTGTTCAGTTTATGACCTGGAGAATTAAATCTGACCCCTTAAAAAATACATCTAAGCATCACACACACCCTGAGACACAGCTATGGTTTGAAAACAGTCATGTAACTCTCAGCTGGAATACTATTATGCCACAGAATAAATCAGTTTCCATTGAAAGTATATGTGTGTCTATATTTTTTTGGAAGTGCTGCATGACTGTCCCAGAAGTGCTGCCCTGCTGTCCTGCACTAGCTTTAAATATAATTTTAATCACGCCAAAGTCAAGTTTAGCACTCCCACATGCTATATTTAGAACCACAGAATAATTTAGGTCGGAAGGCACCTCTGGAGGTCACCTAGTCCAGCCTTCCGCCCAGCACAGATCCCACTAGATCAGGTTGCTCGGGACCTTGTCCCATCCAGATCTGAAAACCTCCAAGGATACAAGGCCACCACTTCCCTGGACAATGTGCAGCAGCGCTTTATCACCTTCTTGGGAATTTTGTTTCCCCTAATATCTAATCAGAACTTGCCATGTCACAAGCTGTCACCATTGACTCTTGTCCTTTTGTCATGCACCTCTGAGAAAAGTCTGGCTCCATCTTCTGTACAGCTCACCAGTAGAGACATGAAGACAGGGGTCATTTTCTCCCTCAGCCTCCTGAAGGACCCTGACACCCCACAGCTCCTCCTTGTACATCCAAACAGGCAGCACATCCACAGACCTGCTCCACTTCATCCCAGGGGCAGGACCCTGGCACGACTGCAAAACAGACTTTGTGTCTAAAATCCCACCCTAACATGAAGGTCATCGCAAGTGACAATACTCACTGTAAAGCAGGGCGATTAAAGTTAGCCTTCCAAACTGATACTTAGCATCTACTGAAAACTGACCTGGCATTCAGTGCTGCTGAACAACTTTAACTCACAGCATCTTTGGCCATCTAGGTTTTTGTCTGGTTGTTTGTTTTACAAGGCAAACATCCATCATAGTATCGTACTACACACCACAAGTAATAAAGCAAAACTCTTCTCTCTGGATCTGCCATAAGGAATGTGGAATGTCCTGGGGGGTCGACATTTCTGGTCTGAACTTGTAGCTTTAGACCATGGGTTCAAACAGAATAGAAGCTAATTTTAGGCACTCATGTATAAATGGCTAAATGAATTACTTTTTTTTTTTTTCAGATATAACTGTCAGAATAAATTTCTTGTCCCACAGTGCTATCAATCACAATGAATATTCCTATTTCCATTTACACAGCCTGCCTTCAGATTTGCAGCAGCCTGGCCCCAGGACTGACCCTGAGAATTCAGGAGAAATTTCACTACAAGCCTACAATTCAAACATTAGACATACAATGACCTTGGTGATCCCACCACCAAAAAGTCACAGAAAAGCAGAGAATCCAAGCTGTCTTTTAAAATGCAGGCATACACCAAACACACAAAGAAACCAACCTGGTTTACAAAGTTACACATTTGACATTGCAATTTGCTGGAGAAGTAAGCAAGTTTGTTGTGACAGTAAATTCCAGTCCCACTTAACTACATACCCTGTGGGTCACAGGAATCACTGCACAGGTATCCAGTTTCCAGACTCTACACCCTGCACAGCTCCCATGAAATTTAAATAAAAGACAATGCGATTAACGCTGCTACTCTGGCTGCAATTTGAATTTTGGCTGACTCTGACATGGGAGCTCTGGGAGTTCTGACTGCAATATAAGAAGCATTGTTCAGTCTTGCAATTTTATCACAGCCTTGAAATACTTGAAATTCTAAATTAAGTACCATCACCAGGAGATACGTGATTATGCAGCATTTTTTAAATTCTAATTTGGTTCTAGCTGTCATAATTGCAGGAAAAGGTTAAAGGTTTTTAAGTCCCCTCATCTCTTTCATATAGGAACATAAATTCCAAATGGTAAAAAAAGAGGCTCCAACTTGTATTTTGTTTTACAAATAAAGATGCTATTGCTTGTGATTTCTACCTTAATTTTCTTTTGAGTGTACGTGGCCTAATTGGCAGTTAGATCTCAGGGGTAAGCATGAAGTTTTCGCTTCTGCCTGTACACTATCTGGTAAACTGATAAAACTGTAGCAATTTAAAAAAAAATAGTATAAGGTCATTCAAAGTCCTTGAGATACACCAGAATAACTTGTTGTGGAGCAAGAACTACAATCACACGAGTTTTGCTATAAAGCTGCCATGCCAGAGCAGGCAAAACACTGCAGTTCCGCTCACCAGCCCTAATAACAAGGAAAAATATTAGGGGAAAAAGATCCTGCCACTGGAATTGATATTCCTCTTGGAAACACCACAAATGGCCCCTTCATTCCACTGACCGATTTTGCTGCTGTGATGGGGGAAGTAGGACAGTAGCGACAATGCCCATGGCTGAGCATCTCCTCCCAAACCAAGGCGAGGGCCTAAAGCATCTCACCAATGTGACTGGTATCAAAGGACCCAAAACTGCTCCCAGCCCTCCACCACTTAGAGCATCAAATCCTGAGCTGCCAGATCTGCTCATGTATTTTTGCTATAATACTTAATTTTCCAACCCGTAGGCAACTGACAGAGCAGATGTCACTGAAACGACTTAACACATTAAGCTGTTATTTGTTCAATTGTGATGTGGAAAAATGTGTCACACACCAAATAGTTCAGTATGTTAATGTACCACTGTAGCAACCTACAGCAATCCTTTATATTTTTATTTTAGGCCTACTTAGTTATTGATTTTGTTCTAAACCATAATTTAAACCCTTCTTGCTTCCTGCCTAGTTTTTTAAAACGTACTCTTAACTTCATCTTTAGTTTACTCAAGCTGAACAGAGTTATTATCTCAAATAAACATTTAATGTCCTAGCATATTTGACCTACGATCCATTTGCATTAAGTGATACAAAACAGCTGTGAACTTTGAGAATAACGTATTTGGTTAATGCTTTGCAGCAGAATAGTTCAGACATGAGGGGATCCCTGGGGGTCAACTTTAAGGTATAGTATTTTAGTATATACAGCCGTATAAGAAAGCTGACGCAAGCTATGTTAGCAATTGGTCTGTGAGTAATATTTTCAGTAAAAATCTCTGAAATCTAAAGTATTCTAATATGAATCAAAATTTTTTGAAAATAAGTTCTTCTAACTTTTAAGTCTAAGGTAAATGGCAGCTTTTAATAATTGCAGCATGAAGTTTTATATTTCATCTTATATGAAGTATGTAGTTCTTCAATGTATGTAGTACGTAGGCTTCAATGGGACTATATGTGACAAAAAGGGTCTCCAGTCTTGAATTTAAAAAATTATTAGTCTCAAAAATATTCAAGGAATCGATTTTAGAATAGTTTTTAAAACATTATGAGCACTACAAATGGCAAATGTTAAGCCGTAAACCTGAATTATGTCCAATTCAAAATAAGGCGCAATATAATGCCTATTAAATTTAACTCTTTTGTGGATTTGCATTAGATGCTGCGGAGCCTTATTAGCTTGACAAACTACAAGCATATATTAGTAAAATTAATCCTCTTGCATGTAGCTGCACTCCTTTGATAAGTCAGCATCCCTAGCATTAGCAATTCTGGTTTCTTGAGATTCTCTGGGCACACACAAGACAAATTTAACTTGCCAGAATCTTCCCCTGATGCTCTGCCATGGCACATTTTGATGGGCATTCCCTGTGGCAGTTGTAGGCTTCAGGGCTGGCTGCTGTTTCATCAGCGGCTTCACGTCAACAGCTCAGAAAATAACCCTCATTAATTTCTTAAAATAAACTACAAATTTGAACAAATTTTGAAGTAGACTTTTTAAAACACACAAAATTATAGAATCATTTCGGTTGAAAGAGACCCTCAGGATCACCAAATCCAACCATAACCTAACCTACCTCTAGCACTAAACCAGGTCCCTAAGAACCTCATCTAAATGTCTTTCACCTCCAGGGATGGTGACTCCACCACTTCCCTGGGCAGCTTGTTCTGATGCCTGGCAACCCTTTTTGTGAATAATATTTTCCTAATATCCAATCTAAACCTCCCCTGGCACAACTCAAGCCCATTTCCCCTTGTCCTATCACTTGCTACTTGGGAGAAGAGACCATCACCCTCCATGCTACAACCTCCTTTCAGGTAGTTGCAGACAGCGATAAGGTCTCCCCTCAGCTTCTGAAATATAGACTTCTGTGGTTTGAAGCCCAGTTAAAGTCCATTATTGTAAAATATTGAGCATTTTCTGCAAAGAAATATCTGTCTGCATTTTGCTTTACTTCCACTCAGCTCGATGGCTGTCCAATGACCGCTCCTCACCAGAGACTGCAACAACCCACTTGCATAATAGGCCCAGGCACAACTGTTGTGAGCCACTTCTGGAGCAGAGGCCAAACAACAAGGTTTCAAACAACACAGAAAGATGGAATGAGTTCGTTCAGAACCGGTGAAAGTTGCCAAAGTTGAAAAATCAGAAAGTTGCCTCCATCCCCAGCTTCCCTACCCAGCTGGGAAAGGCAGGCAGGCAGCATAGAGAAGAGCAGGGGCCTTTCCAGTTCTCTGCACATTATCTGTAACAGTGGCCTTAGGGAAATATTAACTTAAGCTTGCCTCTAGAGGAAAGAGCTGCACGTTATCTCTTTGCCGCATTACGCCACCTTTAAAGAGCTTTAAACAACTGGCAAGTGACAGTGGCAGCTGCTGGCAGGGCTCTGCTGGGACAGGCGGCACCGTGGGCTGCACAGATTCCTTGGTGGGGCTCACGCTGCAGCTCGGGTGCCAGAACATGCAGCCTTCTCCTAGCATGTAAAAATAAAAACTAAAAAAAACCCAAACAAACAAAGCAAAACACACACTACAAACCTCCAACCCCCCCCAGTATTTTCCAGGGTTAGGTTCTTGTGTTTGTTTTTTGGGGTTGAGGGGGGTTTAATACTTTACATGTGCAATCTTATCTGGTGGGTGACATCAGTTGCAATCTTGATTTCTTTATGGAGTGAAATCTCCTCGTGGATATGATCCAATGAGAAACAAAAAGCAAGGGGGGAGAATATGTAGGCTGCCTAGGGCATGGACTTAACAGCAGGAAACTGGTTTTTTTTGCAGTTAGATTTTACAAGCCTGACTCTTCCCTCTGTCTTTCCCTCCTCGAGCTGTTTGACAAACTGAGAACCAGATTTTATTTTTCAGAACTTAGTGGAACAAGGCAAACAAACTATGCACTCGTTTTCTTTTCTTACTTCTGTAGACAAAAGTCAGCCACCCATGCCAATGCCAAAACCAACTCAAAATGTATTAATTCTTACACATGTAAAGTCAGAGTGACATAATGGATGCAACACTTACTTCAGACTTGGGCATTTCATATTCTTTTCCTCTTGACTAATCCTACCAAACACAAGTCACAAATCTGTTCTCAGTTCCTCTCTGTGTACAAATTCCCTTCTTCTGTGAAAGCTTCGCAGTCAACTGACCCAAAATACTATTAAAAAGCTAAATATACTTATAAAAATATGCTGCACCAATAGTAGCACAGTGAAATTCTACCAAAAGGAAACCCTGATATCAGAGAACATAAAGAGTGATATATCCTATCAAAAAAAGGAAAGAGTTCCTACAAAATATAGCAGAAGTTTCCTGAAGAGCTGAGGTTATCTTTCAGCTGTTTATATAGTACACAAAGCCAGACAGCATCTGTTTCCCAGAGTTCACAAACAACATAAACTGCAGTCAGACAAAATAATGGAATATTAATATAAAAGCTATTACCTTACTAATTACATTATTTATGTATAAAAGAGTTTTCCAATTTGTAATTGTATCAATTTTTTTAGGGCAGAATATTTTAGGATGCTTACACAGAAGTACGCAACAAAAAGTCTAAATAAATTGATAAAAAGAGACTTCAACACTGACAGCGAGGTGCAAGGGTCATGTCAGATGCAGCAGAAGAGATTTCAGCCGAGAGAGAAAAAGGGGTGAGGCACATAGGGTGACTTGTTTAGGGGTCAGTACAACAGCTCTCCTGGATGTGTAGCTCTTACCATCCACCACAAATCCTCCCTCCCTACTGCTCAAGTGCTATACATAGCTGCCAAGTTGAAATGCCAAATAGCCCGTGACCAATATAGGTTCTTTGGTAACTGTTAATTCTTCATAGTACCATAATATCAATGCAGTGGAAATACTTTCCATATAATATTTTTTTCCATAGCATAATTACCATAGTTTCCCTGGAAAATTCATAGGGGCTACCTGTTAAACTTCAGTCCTTCGGCTTCCAGCACAAGAATCATCACCTTCATCCCAGATGCACAGCACGGAGTCACAGGGCAGGTTAAGAGTAGGGAGTTTGCTTTAACATGTCAGGGTTTGCTATTTACCCACTGCCAAGGTCACTGTGAGCAACACCACATGTGCAACTCCTTAAAATACATTCACAGCTTCACTTATGGAAAATAGGTTCAATTAGAGAAAACAGACTTTTTTTTTTTATTAAACATTATTAAGCATTATTTAACCAAGCAGAGTGATTAGGACAGAAATAGATTACTAAGAGAAGTGATAGCTTCATTATTTTTTATTGTCTTGAGAGAAAACAGCTCTGCTTTTGTAAGCAACTCAATATTGGGATTTGTGAATGAAAACAACCAGTTATACAGAGAAGTAGTAGAAGATTAGATGGTTTAGCAACTGACTTTGACCTATAACCTAGACAATGTCATAAAAATAGTTTAAACTAAAAACTAGAATTGAAGATTAATTTCAGAACTGAAATTGGTGAGTTTATGTCCACAGTGCTAATAGCTATACTGAATGCATCCATCACTCTATTGTTTACATAATTACTGACCTTAGGAAATACATGTATGATATCAAAATTACCAGGACTGAAGCTGGGACTGCCTCCAATATACAGCACTCCTATATATTTAAAAATATATTAAATACCCTTTTATTTAAATGCAGCTTCTCAGAGCCGTTCTTTCTAGTTCGTAACAGGATGGGTAAATCAAACAAGTATCCAACCAACATTATGGCAGTTCCTGACAGCTTTAGCTTAACAGCCAGGCTTCTTCTGCCAACTCAAATTTGCAGCTCGTGCTGTTTTCTGCTTTCTAAAATAGGCGTGACTATGGCACGCTTCTAGACCTATATAGTCTTTCTGTGCTTTAGAGACAAGATGCAGAAAGCTCAGCCGAGCATTTCTTCAGAGCTGGCAGCATCACCCTAATGTCAGTCTCATATTCTTTATATTACACAGATCGTGTTGTTCCCACAGAAAATCAGCCTTGACCTTGGAAAAAAGCTCAGGCATGTCACAAGTTAAAATTATAGATCTAGGCAAAGAAATGTGAAATGGGTGCCTATCGCTTGAGCAGTTTTCCTGAAAATGTAGCATTTCACTTCAGTCCAGAAAGGTTATTTAATCCCAAATTTTAGAAATAACAGGAGTTAAGGGTCCTCAGCACAACCTAGGTTTCAGTCGTAGGTGAAATCCAGCCAACAACATAGACACAATCAAATCTACAGCTGTGTAACTGGGTAGCTCTATTAAGATATAAATAGAAGTTTATTGTTATGCTGGTATACTGCGGATAATGAAATTCAAGCCACCATACCAAAAATGAGCTAAAATTCAGCATTTGAGGTGATGTACCACTTGGTACCATCTTGAAAAGCATTCAAGACCAAGGTGGACACAACTAACCGCTGTTAGCGGTGGTTCCCAGGTCAGGATGATGGGCCCAGCTGGACACAGTTTACTGGGCCACACAAGATGTTTAATCTGAGCTGGTACAGACAGTGTTATGATCTTAAATAATGACAATAAATATGGCATACAGAAAACTGAAACATTAATGCTCATTACTAAAGGTCTTATGGTTTATAAAGACAGAAGCTTTAAAGAAGATGCTGGAAAACTTTGGTTGTTCTCAGAGCTGATGACAAGATAAGACAGTCTCTGAGATGCTTGTTATCCTAGTTTTGTACCATGAAAAGCCATCGCTATTTGAATAAAGATGTTAAAATGTTTACGTCTAATTGTGTATTAAGGTATATAAATAAATGCTCTGATTCCAGAGAGATGAAACACTCTGCAGTTCACAGTGATTTCACCCATGGGTGATGGATACTTAGCACTTCTCAAAGTCCCAGCAGTGATGGAGAAAATAGATGTTTACCCCAAACTCTCTATCCCAGCCAAGTAGGAGCTCTGTAGCTGCACATACATAACCCATGGGAGAGGTGAGCATCTTTTAGACAACTGTACAAAAGATTTGTGGTACATAAACCCTGTTTCTCCACAGGGCTTGGAGCAGGAGAGCTTGCAAATGTTCACATGTGAAGCTGACACTAGTTTTTCTCCAATTTTCTGAGGCAGGAACGAGCCAATGAAGCGAGGCCAGGAAGACTGGTTGGTAAAGGGCCACACAAAACATTCAAGATTAATCTGCCTGTGCATCTCTGTAGCAGCTCAACAGGAGCTTTGCAGCCACGTTTAAGGTAGTTTCAGATACCCATAGAAAATTGTGGGCATCCTATTCAGTCCAAAGGTCCAACGCACAGCAGAGAAATCTCAAAGTTAAGTAGGGTTGCTCAGGCCTTTGCCAATTAAATTTTGAAAATCTCTGAGGCTGGAGGTGTCACAGCCTCTCTGGGCGCCCTCCTCTAGAGTTCAGGCACTCCCATTGTGGTTTTTCGTTTCCTTACAACCAGTGGGAATTTCCCCTGCTACTCCCCCAGACTCCTGAGTCTTTCCCTTTTTCCATGTACCCATTAGAGAATCTCGGCTTCATCTTCCCTCTGCCCATCCATTATGGGGTTGAAGACTGTGATTCAATGCCCCTTGGCCTTCCCTTCTCCAGGTGGAACAGAAGCAGACCTCTCCACGTCTCCTCGCACACCACATACTCAAGAGATACACACAGCAGCTCCTCTCACCGCACTCACTGCACAAACCTGCCACGATTAGGGGCTGGACTCTGCTGACCAAGCAGGTGGGAATGCTGTACACAAGTGTCACGGAGAGGTTCAAGATGGCACAGAAACCACCGCCGCTGTCTTCTCACCAGTATTTACCCACTGCCTGCACTCAGGCACGCTTCCGTCACCACTCCAAAGCCAAAGGCAGAGCATAGGGTTTTATGTAGCCTGAGCGGGGTAGCAACCACCAAGCACGCCGAGGCTCGGACCGCAAGCAGAAACCCAAAAACTGGCACTCTTAGAGCCTGAGCTGGAGCCAGGTTAACAGATAGCAGAACAGAGAGCATATGTGCGAGTCACAGGGGTGAGGTGTTGGAGCCGCTTGCCAGACACTCGCTACAACTTGCAGTACAGACATACGCAGCCCCAGCTGTTCCTGATTGCCTCGTACCCCAGTTATGGGATTTGGCTGCAAACCCTTTTCCATTCCTGTCTTCCTGTCATCAAAGGAAATAGTGGCAACACAGCCTGTTTCTACGGTTTCCTTTGGTCTCTGTGCCCTACACAATTAGATATGCAACCTTAAAGATCGGATCCTCTATATCTGTGTTGCATCTAAAATTGTAACCGAGTGATTACTCTAATGCTGCTGGGATTGCAAAGCCAAAAGAAACACCAGAGCAAGGCAAACCCTGCAAGACTTGATAAAGTCAAACTTGTCAGCTCAACTCTGAAAAATCCTCACTGGTCTGTTACAAAGTAAAGATCCCAGCTAAGTTCGCAATACCGGGAACAACAACAGGAAAAGAGAGGTAAAGAATTTGTAAACAGAGCAAAGTAAACGAAAGTAACCAAGATGAAAATAAAGATTAAACTGTGAAAATATTTTTCAGTACTTCCAGAGCGTTCACAACATTTTAAACTTCAATATTTGCAGCAATCTGGTATTTATAAATGTACCACAAAAAGCTCTCTTGAGAGAGGTAAAAAGAAGTCAAGCCAAAACTGAAGTGGTCTGTGATCAAGAACTCTCCAAATTAATCACTGCATATAAGGGTGCCTATTCATTTAGTTCCACTTAGTGTTGCTCAGCAGTGAGTTTCCCAGTATATACTCAGACACCAGCTAGCAAACTGCCTTACATATTACTGCTGAAATTCCCTGTTATCCATGAATCCTCAAGTCACATACCTGTGAGGGGAAGGAGGTAGATGACCTATTTTCTAAAGTGACAGAAGCTCTTGCATGACACTCTCGAGCAGAACCAGTTCTGTGGCTGCTTCTGCACATGATACGCATCAAACTTTAACTCCTTCTCCTTCACCAAGGATTTCACCACATGAACAGCGTCACAGGGATTCAATTTTACTTTGTCATCCTCTGAAAGAGACTTTAAGGAACACAACTACTGTATGCTTAGTGCTCATATTCATGCTCTATCCAGTTATTTCACTCCATAAACCGATACGGTAAGGGGTTTTTTTGCTTCCTCCCCCCCCCCACCTCCCGGCGAAGTTCAAATGAACTTGGCAAAAGGGAAGAGGAAGAACGCCGGACAATCACATTTCATCGTCTTCTGAAGTATCAGTGAGTGCCCCATGCTCGGAAGGGCAGAACAGTTACTTGAAAACTTCCAAGGAACTGGACGCTCTATTTGTGAGCAGCTGCTACACAGTAACAACCACTTCTTCCACGTATCCACCATGAGAAGCAATTGCAGATTGTTATTGCTTTACAATGACAGTATTTCTCAAATCTAAAAATAACAATTTCTAAAATATTTTTAAAATATCACTAGTGATATCTTACAATTCAGGAATGTTTATTTTTCATGACCAACTGCATTTAGACTTTGTTTTCCTCCAACTACAGGTCAAAAAACTGGTCCTATAGAATCAGGAGAATCTCCAAAATAGAGTTACTGATCAATTTGACTAGTGCCAATAGAAGAATAACTTGCTTCTACAGAGAAAGGGAGAAAAATGGCTCCTACAGCAGACATAAATATTCACTGAAGGGAGTTTATATTCCTCTCACATTCCTATTCTGAAATGAAAAAATAAATAACAGTGCTTCGTACAAAACAATACTCCATCTAGATTTCAGAGCACGAACATCAACTAATAATCTGTGAAAAAAACATTCCAACATTTCAGAAGATAACAGTTAAGGACCTTGACATACTGCTAATGGATCTTGACACGGGAAATAATCTAAATTCAGAAATATTTGCCTTAAGGTTATGTTTAAGGATGCAGACCGCGAGCCAGCAAATTGTGCAATAACCTCAAGGGCCCATCGGTTCCCCTGCCCGTGCAGAGCCCCGGCTCTGCTGCCCGTGTCCCCTCTCACCCGGGCACTTACCCAGCTCTGCTTCCAAAAGCCCTGAGCGACACAGCCCATTTCCACACAAATACGTTTGATTCATTATTGTGAGCGCCAGGTGCTCGATTTGAGAACCCAAGGTCTGAAGGTGAGTGAATGGCACCAGCAATCCCCCAGCGAGACTAGAGATTGCAGTAGCGAGCTTAAAGCTAACAACAGTCAAGAAAGATGTGTTTCCATTGCTAAAAGCCTGGATTTGTAAAGCGTAAAGGAAGAACGATTTGTCAAATTAGGCAAAACTAAAATCAGGGTTTCCTCACTTCTCCTTGAAGGCTGGCCAGCCCATTGCACAGAAGAAGGCAAGAGAGGGAAAACATTACCTCAGTAGCCATGCTTTGATTAATTTTTCAATTTTGGTTACATTTCTTAGCCCTCTGTTTTTATGACAAAGCTGATTACTGGGCATTAACTACATAAGCCACTAACATGCTGAGAAGCCAACCCAAAAGTATGCCAACTTTAATATGGTATTGACATGGCAGTCGGATGTGTACAGATACCAGCCATGGAGGATGCTCGTTATTGTACAGATGCTGCGCTACAAACAAACAAACTGGCCAGAAATAGACCTTGCTCAGAAAGCCACATATCTGGGGTTTTTTTAAAGCAGAACTAGCAACCTTTCCAGAGATCTGAGGTCTCTGGTAGCCAGGATGTCCTGCAGTCGGGAGTTACCAGCTGATGTACCATCACCTGATAATCTCTTTTTGACCTATTTCATCCTCTCGTAACTGCACTGCATGTTCTTATGATCCAAGAACATGATGCCATTTAACAGATGTCATGTACTGAGCTGAAATCCTTTTCTAAAGAACTGTAAAGAAGAATCTTCAACCAAAAGCTTAAAGAATCCCAAGACATGTCTTCCTATTTTTTATAGTCTAAGAAATTACATATATTCTATGCAATTCAACTTCAAACCATCAGGGAATGTGCGTCATCGCTTTTTTTTTTTTTTTCAGAGAAACATGGCTAAAATGGCAATGGAATGAAGTAGTTCTAATCCTGTTTAACTACAAACTCGGAGAATTGCATGTCATAAGCTTCACACATTCATTACTTGAAGAACTCCAAAGCAAGACAAGCTCTTGCTGCTGATAGTTCATAATGCACTGCTCTCTTCTACTAGTGGTCAAAACAAAGGGCTGAAAGTAAAATACTGTATCTAACTATAAAATATACTACAGTCTGAAACAGTCACACTATTGTCTCCGGACAGGACTCCTATCAGTGTATTTGAAAAGGAATTAAGTATCTCGCAAGCAGAGCAGGACCTTGCAAGACCAACCTGCATAACCTCTTTTGTAACCAGAATCACTATGTTCCTCCTTGATTTGGGCTGTGACACTCCATTAGCTCTTCTCTGATCCATGCAATAGAATTTTGTCTCTCATAAAATAGTGTAAAGACTAAACAGCCATATGAAATTGTGCCATGACATTTAATTTAATCTAATCTGAGATAATTCACCTAGTATATAATTAGCTCAGTGATTCCTTTTTTTTTTTTTTTTTTTNTCCACTTAAATAATAGACACCATGTTACCCTATTTCTGGGAACTGATGGGAACCTAATTTTCTCAATCTAAATTTTTTAACCTACTCTGTTCTTCTTGCTACGACTTCAAGATGACAAAGAACAGCGATATTAGACTGATAACCATGTTATAAACTCTTCAAAGTACATTTTGAATCCTAAAAGCACAGCCATGCCATGCAAATACAAGTGTAAAGGGCAGTGAATGAGTTCCAGCCAGGAGTAATGGTAAGGAAAACTGCATGTGGAAAAATCTAACTACAACATACGTAATAATGCATTTGAGCTGTGCTAACTATGCCACATGACCATATGCTTTCTAGATTTAAAATTACAGTATAAATCTACAGTCCGTTAATACATAACGATGGTTCAAAGTATGTACTGTTGGGTGACTTTATATTATCTGTATCTATGCATTACAAACTAAATAATGTTTCTGAAATACACACATTTCTACATTTAAAGCCAAAACCTACAGTGAAAAAGGCAAAGCAGGGTCACAAGTTTGCCTGAAACCCCCTTGATACAGACAGCTGACGATGGTTTGCACAAGAGGGGACACAGACTGAGTGAAGCTTTCTGCAGTAACGAGCACAGATCCACAACAGGTTGCTCCATCTCAGGAGTAACAGGAAGAGCAGGGATTTCTCCCAGATTACCAAACGGTGCAGCAATACCTTGAATCTTATATGTGGCTGATTTTAATACCACATTGCACCCTGTTTTCTTTGCAGAATCAGAAACATCTGTTACAATAAATGCCAAACTTTGAATTACAGCCTTTCCACAGTAATTTTGGTGGAAACATTTTGGAAACAGCAACTTTAGTAAAATGTGACATTAAATTTGCTGTATGATACTTGCACCCTTGATGTTAATGGAAAATTTTCATTGATTTTGCAGTGCAGATATGGGCTCCTCACATTTAATTTATCATGCAAATTGATTGTAAATTGTTTACATAGTCCACACAGACACGGAAAATCAAAATTTGGAAACATCAAAGCTAAACCTGTACTTAAAACCAATACTCCTAAAACTGCCAGTTATACTTTCAAATGAGAGCTAAGAACTCTCAGGGGTTTTTTCCACTCTCTTTTTTCCCATGATGTTATTTTTATCTTGGCACTATTCATTTTTGCCATTTCATTTACACCATGTTTGGTGCAATTACAGAGATAGAATTGTGTCAAGTCTCCTCTGCACTGGACTGTTACGCACTAACTTATCTACTGTGTTGATGACTTTACAACCTATTTAATTAGCATTTTAAATATTATAAAGATACAACTTTGGACTTCAATATTTCCTCTGCCAGCCTCAGTTTTACTGCTACAGAATTTAAGTGTTTCACAGTATTTCATATTCTTCAGTTCAAAATTATAGATGAATAACCAAGGACAGGATTCTGAGCTGGAGTTTCATCATCCCCAATGCAGATGTCACCACATGTGTTAACCATTTCGATTCCCTTCAGAGACAGCACACAGACTCAAGATTTCTAGCACACAATTCAGTTCACGCTGTATCGCATCACTGCTGTCACCTGCACCTCTGGACACCTGCCTTGGTCTGTGCACCTCCCCAGAGAGGACCGGCAAGCTGGAAGTGCATGTTTCGTCCACAGACTATGCGGGAATGTGGATGATCGGCACACATGGAAATATCTACATTTTCAACAGACATGAGGAAATGCCAAACTAGGGTTTTAGCTGCAGCATCTGGCAGGTGCCTGACCCCAGGTCTCACACTGCTCTAACAGGGAACTCGTTTTCCTCTTTGTTTGCACTAGGTTTTCATTTGGCTCACTGTGAGGATGTGATATGATTAAGCATGTTGACATACAGAGCCACCATGTAATTGTAGCTATTCCACGTGTCCCTGTTGTTATGGCAGAGGGTATATTTAGCAGCTACAGTTATCCTCAGAAACCAAATACACAATCAACTCAAAAAGCCTCCCCTTTTCCCCTATGCACAACCCTGTATTTGCCTTAAAGACTGTAATATTTTGCCATCAGCTGCACTCTGAAGTAACCACCCCCCACTGCCACACAAGGCAGATGAATGCTGAACCGCTGGAAAACGCAATTCCAAGTCAGTTCTCAAATTCTGCATATATCACCAGATAAATTATTTTTCTATTGCCCTGGGCAACTGGATCCCTCCGGGTGGCAATCCTAGCTAGGCCTCCGTGAAACCTCCGTGATTCTCACCTTCTTTATCACTATGATATCTCGGCCAGCAGAAAAAGCCGAGCTTTTAACCCAAATATCCCTGTCGGAAGAGCCGCGTGTTCCCACTGCCCGGGATGCGGGGCGGGAGGGGGGCAGCACGGCAGCTGTGCGGCCGGGGCGAGACACCCCCGATCGGGGCGCGGGGACCGGCCGCGGCCGGGGG
>VWYH01009496.1:270763-413327 GCA_013399365.1 Pampusana beccarii
CCCCGGCACCGCGGCGGCAGCCGCAGCTCCTCCCGCCCGGCAGCGCCCGCGGCTGCGGCAGCGCCCGCTCCCCTCCGAGATACGCGCAGAGACACATAGACGCATTTTCTGCCTTTTTTTTCTTTTTTTTTTTTTTTTGAGGTTCTTAATTTCCAGCCGGCTCCTCCCGGAGAGCAGCCGCAACGCAACGTGACGGACCCCAGCGGGGCAGCGGCAACGTCCCCTTCCAAAACACACGACGCGGGGGAGATTCGGCTGCCCACCCCCTACACCCACCTACCTGTGCCGGTGCTCATGGCGCGCAGGAGGGGCCGCGCCCGCCGCCGCTCCCGCCGCCCGTCACCGCACCCCCGCGGGCGACACCATCCCCGCCCGCCGNAGGTGCCGCGCACCCACAGCCCCGGCGCGGAGCCGCGCGGCTCGGCGGGCACCTTGGGAAGTGTAGGCAGCTCCGCACCCGCGGACTACAACCCGCTCCGTGCCTTGCTGCGGCAGGGCGCGGGGGGGGGAAGGCTCCGGCCCCGCCGCTCCTGCGGGCAGGGCGGCTGCAGCCCCCCCCGCCACCGGCAGAAACTTGCCCACCGCCTCGGCAAGACCCGCAGCTTGCTCTCACCTGTTTGCCCGCCAGCTCTCCATCCAGCCCCGCTGTGTTTTGCGGGTGAGCTCTTCCTCTGCATTTTCCTGCCCTACTTGTGCTCCGTTTGTATGGTGCCCGAGCGAAGCAGATTGGTGCACAGGTGCTTTAGCATGTCCCCAAAACGCCCAGGGAATGACGATGAAGATGTTTGCGTTTTTCCTCGGCTCAGCCGAGGCAGCACTGCATCATGCAGATGTTTGGCAGCCAGTCTAGCTGTTCAGGAGGGGAAGGCAGCGCTTTCTGGAGCAGGTGAACTCTCACTAATCCTTCATATTTAAAAGTACAAGGACACAAATGTTTTATTAAAGCCAGCTTATTCAGTATTGCATCAATCTGAAAATCTACTATAGTTCTGGAAGTAATAATATGTAAGAAAACCCAAAACATCTGTTCAAACAAACCCAGAAGAAGCCAGCAGTACTTATATAAGCATGTTGTATTGCACAGCTCCTCTGATGCTGACTTCAGACTGGCTTCAGGGCAGCTTGGAGTTACAGTAACAGCATGAAAAAATAGGGGTGCGAAGACTTGCTTTGCATTGACATCAGCATGCTTATTACCCTCTTCTTCACCAAGTTATCAAAAAGTTAAACTAAGAGTTGTAGCCATAAAAACCTACACAACTTTCCCATCCTACACGAGTAACTAAAGTGAGATGAGCTCTGTAGCAGTGCCCATGTGTTGTGATTTGATAGCGAATCGTGATCCTCAGCTCTGTGTAAGTTTAGCAGTACTGTATGGCTCTCATGTTGTTCAAATGATGCAAACCGAGAGCCTCTGGAGATAATCGCTGCCATTGGGAAGAATGTGAACATGCACTCAGAGCAGCCATTCAGGATCAGACAATCCAACCCAGTTTCCCATTTCTGACAGTCACCAGCAGTGGATATGTGCTGAGGAGGCTTCCTGAGACAGATATATGTTCTTTGTAACGCAGAAACTTTCATGGATTTTCTTCCATTATCTTGTCTGGTTGTTTGAACCCATGCACACTTCAAGCAACTACAGCATCCTGTGCAAGGGATTTCACAGCTGAACTATGTGTGGTGTCAAGAACCACCTGCTTTTGTTTTGAACCTGCTATTTGCTGTCTTTATTTGATGCCCACTCATTCTTGTAGTAGAAGAGACAGCAAACATGTCATTTCCTATTCACTTTCTCTGTGTCACTCGTGAATTTATGCTGCTCTATCAGATTCCACCTTTCACTCCTACTCTATTCAGTCATTCCTTAAAACTGGCAACATGTAACTTCTATACTACACTGCTGTCACTTTCTGTCATTTGTTTTGAAGTTGTATCATTGTTTAACACCATTGTTTTTTAAGCACTTTTATTTATTCATTCATTCATTACACCTGTTTTCCACCCTGCAATCTTCTACCACCCGTTTTGCATTGAAAGCTCTCCTGAGCTGCCCAGCTGCACTGAAGCACAACGGCTGAGTTGCAGTTGCCCTTGTAGAACTTCATTAAGACACAGATGATAAACAAATATCCATGTGTTTACAAACATACATTCAGGACAATGATTCAATCTGAGAACAGGCAGATACACACATCAGGGCACTGTAAGATTCAAACTCATGATAGCAATCCAAATCTCAGGCGAGTAGGCAGTCATCTCTCGATTTTCATTTCTCAAAGCAATCAGCTTGTCCAGCCACTGCAAAGAAGGCTGAATAGGCAGCCTCTATCTAACCTGCCAGTACTTTGCACCATTTCTGTCATTACTGGAAATTAAACTGGGACTTGGCAATTCTGATGATCCCGCTTCTTCCTCCACAACCTCAGTGCCATCCTGCATTCTTTTAAGAGCATCATTATTTTTTTGGAAGAGCTTAGAAAACTCTATGCAAGGCAAAAAAGTTAACTTTTTAGTACACAGTGTTTTAAAATATTTCTTCAATGTCGTTATGTGTTATGGAAGAGCTTATATTGCATTTTACTGTTCCTGTGGATTTAAACTGTATGTGTATTTTAAGTACATTCACACATCTTGCTCTATTACATTAACTGTATTGGAAAAAAAAAATCTCCACTATCTCTTGAATTTCTAACCATCCCAGTTATCAGAAATGCATCCTCAACAAGTAAGGGCATATATCTCCATGTATCTGCCCTCAACAAGTAATGGAATATGGCTTCATGTAAAGGAAAGAAGAGTAAGGACTTTAAATGTAAACCAAAACAGAACAATCAATATAGTGTAATTCATTAACAGATATTAGCATTACTCTTGACATTGTACTGTTATATGTTAAGCATACTGCAGATTTATGGACTGACAAAATAAACATTTTTGCAGAAGCTGGTGTAGCTCAAGCAGACAGAAGATTTTTTCCTGTATATTTAAGTGAAGTTAACCACATAGAAAAGTATTTCCCTTTTTCTTTTTTTTTCTTTTCTTTTCTTTTCTTTTAACCTTATTACCCTCAAAATTCAGGTAATGCAATTGGGATAACATTCAATTAATAATTCTGGTATTTTAAAATTTAGTTTCATGGCAAAGTTGTCACACAATATTTTGATTTAGTGCTTTTCTTGAAAAAGTTCAGCTGAAGCAAAAAAAAGTATTGTTTCTAATATTTCTGAATTTTCCAACAGTGAGGAGGCCGTGGGCTTCCCAGCAGAATAAAATTATTACTTTTGTTTGACTGTTTGTCTGCAAAGCTTTTTAGGTCTTTGCCAATTGAATATGAAAGGAGTTGTATTTTAAAAGCATCGCAGTGATGGAGAGTCCAGCAAGAGGGAGAGAAACTAGAACTTCTGCACTGGGAATGAAGTAGAACCTTTGCTTCTCCAGAAAACAAACCAAAACAAAACAACCCCAAAATTTGTGAGGAAAACATCATCAAGCCAGTTGGCAGAAGTGATTTACATGCTAATCCAGAATACAGAAGTCCACAGGTAGCTGTTTAACCTCATGAAGGAAAAGAAATTTGCCCTTGGCTTCATGTTCAAAGCTGACACAGTATCACAGGATATTCATGTCAAATAGCAACTTGGAGTGAAACTGAAAGAACAATTAGTCAATTGGTGGTAGCTATACTAGTACTTGTTCAAATCCTTCTAAAAGTGCCTTAAATGGATATGTCATGAAAGAAAAAAAAAAGTCAGAACAAAACCCCACATAAATTTGTTATCCTTTTGTATACCCTTTTGTAAACCCTGCTGTGCTTCTCTGTATTTCATGTCTTTAAATTCTATAGGTAGTCCTGAAAACTGAGCTTTAGCTCCTAAGAAACTTTCATATTTCTTTACTTTTTAACCTGAAATCCAATTATTAGGCTCATATTCACTCCAAGCTGCTGTCTTTTGACAACTATTATATCTTCTGAAAGACAAAAAAAGTAATCTTACAATTTACAGTAATTTATTTTGAAGTGCTTATGTTTTAAATGACAAATTATCCCTCCAATGTGTTCCATAATTTTCTAGAAATGTCATTTTCCTATCACTTCAAAACCAGCAGTTCTTTGTATCACAGAAGACTACTAACTTGGCATGACATGCTGTCATGACCCCTCTTCTGCTTTTTTGTGATTCTCTTTTGTGTGAAGAAACCTCTCCAAAAATCTGTATGTTAAAAATATTTTACCTTTAAATTTTTTTTTTAATCAAACATCTCTCAGGAATTCAGGGATGGACTTTGCCTGGGTTACAGTCCTGTAACTAGACCTGAAGTAGCCCACTTTTATACCTAATCCCAAATCTAAGTTATTACCTTTTTGGCATTAAATCTACTATATCAGGGAATTACTAGTTCTGGGACAGTTGCCAAAATAAGCCACGCTTGGGTTTGTAACCTTTTTGTGCTTGTGACAGTAGTTACCTCTCTATTACCTTTCTGTGTTTGTCAGATTGGTGTGACGTTGATAGTAAATAAAATGTAAGTCAAGTCTGAAGTTTCAGCAGAATAACAGGCTGGGATCTTAAAATGAAATTCTGCGTATGAAAATAAATTGCCAACTATTCACTGAGCCAGAAGTACACATGTTTATAAATTATGAATTACCGTGAAGCAGCTGTAATGAAATAATAACGTAGCACTATATTGAGATGTCTGCATTGCATTATCGAGATGTCTGTAACAACTTTTATGCAAAGCTCCTCTTGCACCATAGGCAGAATATAAATATTACATCAGCATTTATAACTTAGACATCAATTACCCGTTACAAACCTAAATGCATTATGATCAGTAGGTCAAATAAAACTCCCAGGCAAACTTTGAAAACCGAAAGAATGAAATAACATCAAAGTGAACAATGGCTGAAGATGAAAGAAACCCTTGTTACAGTGAGACAATCAAAGACTGTTCTCTCATGTCAGCAGTCAGCTTTTGGAAAGTTAGTCTGAACAAATAAATTTTGATATTGCAGACTGCTGCGTATGACAGGAAGTCTAAGAGGAAATGATTAGCATCAATATGTAATTTATACACAAGAAAGATGAGCGCCCAGGTTACAGCAATGAAATGTGCATAAATACAAATGCAGAGGATGGTTTGGGGAAGAGCCAAGACAAAGCATGAATAATATAAAAGTCACTACACTTCCAAAAATATTGGCAAAAAAAGTAATTTTAATTTGAGAATGGCAGATGAGGCTTGCAAGGATTTCAGTGCAATGTTATACAGTCTGTGTAGCCAGCGATATCAGTACTCCTGAACTATAAACATGTAAATAATGTTGTGCTTTCTGTAGTAAACAAATGAGAACTACAATACTGTCCCTTTTGAGCCTGTTGCAGAGAGGTTAACACTCATTAAGCATATTGTGATCTCTTGCAAATGTCACTCCTTGGAAAATTGCTCTTCATGTGAAGCTACAGCTCCTCACCTCAAGTACATGATATTATGATCTGTTGGCCATGACTCAATTTAACTCTGTTTTTGCAGTACAGGCTGGTTTATGCTGATTTCCTGTTGCTTATCCTACATTGCATCTCTAACACTGTTCTTATGTCAAATATATATATATGTACAGTCTCATGCTAGCAGAATTTAGACTCCTCCTGAGTGATAAAATTCTCACATAGCACCATCTGGAAGTAAGGCTTTGCCTGGTAAGATATATGACAGTTTAGAGAAGCCTTCAACACGCTCTGCCAGGGAACACACCTGTGCTTGCAGACATCGGTCCCTAGACAAACGCAGCTGTGACCAAGGGCTCTTGTGTGTCCCCAGCTGCAACAAAGCTGCTTTGTACTGTTAGGATTGCTTTCCAAGCTTAATGATACAAGGTGAACGTCCCAGTCTGTATGTAATGGCCTGGGCCAAGCCTATAGATAACTAAAGCATTTTAGGTGAGGTTTGTGGATAACATATGCACTAGAAACTAGAAAACAAGGAGGAATAGAAACATAATATTTTTTTTCCAAACATGGGAAAAACAGAAAAAATATTACTGGATATAACGAATGGATCTGACACATACTGTGCATTTAATGGGGTGAGCCCAGAATGTATTAATGTTATGTTTTTTCTTTTTAGTTGCATCACATGCCCCTACACATTCACAACTTACCATCATTATTGCCTGTGCTGGCAAGCAGAAGTATATTTCACTTAATCAAAAGTCCATAAATGGAATTGCAAGATGGCTCGAAGGCCAACATTTAAATTGGAAGCATCTAGAGTTTTGACGACTTTCAGATCCATATTGACAAAAGCTCCACTGTGCCTCAGACCTTCTCTATGAAATAGAAAATCTTTCCTCATGTTTCTCAAGCCTGTTGATTACACTGTATCTTTTAAAGACTTTATTCTTCTTCTAAGAAATATTGCATCAAGCATGCCAAGGCTGGATACTGACGAAGCAGAGAATGTTGTGCTAGTTACGTTTATTACTGTCTCTTTATATACTTAGCTGTGGTGTCTGCAGCCAAGTGGTCTAAAAAGATACATGTAAGAGGAAAGATGTTATCAGAAGTTGTAATTTTGATCTACAGATAGAGATGCAAAAAAATGGACACCATTTTGCACATGTGAGCCCTTCTTCAGGCCTCAACTAGAGGGCAGCAGTAATTTGGAAAAATCCCAGTCATTTTGTTAGTTTTACACAGATGCAGACTTCTACAGTTGAAGTCAAAATTATCAAGAGAGGATTTTCTATACTTTAGACATTTTGGTGGCTGGAGATGTTAATCCCAAACTATAAGAAGACACTATTTTGGGCTGCCTTGATCAAAGGGAAAACCCTCACATGGCAATCCTACCACTAACGTTTTGTTGTACACAACAGCTCTTGACACTAAATTTTGTTGCACCTCATGAATGTCATGAAGATCATAGCACGGTAAATCACAGTTCTACAATAGTTTCTAGCCTGGTGGCTATCTATCATTTTGGGTCCTCCAGGTATTCCTTCAGGCATGTTCTTCCACAAAGCATCAGCAGGGGCAAAAGTGAGACCTTCTTTCCGCTGAACCCATATTGAAATCTCTTTTTCTCAAAATAAACTTCCTCAATACCAAAAATAGCTCAGAAGATATCTGTATTCCATGTATATTCAAACTCCCGTAAATAAAGCTCCCTTGCCCTGCATTTTCTAGCACGAAGCAGAATGACCAAGCAGATGGGTAAAATTTCAGTACTGCAAAATCAGTGTTTCAGTGTACAGCTAAGGACTGTAAATGCTTTTCTGTTGGAAGTCTTTTTATCCATCCCCTCAGAAAACAGCATGCATATTTATATAGAAATATAAAAATCTATTTCAAATAATATACATTTATGCAAATCCTTAGAAGTGACAAGGAATTGAAGCAAAGCTAAATATTCATTGCTGCTTCTCTTCCCCCTTCTTTTTTTTAAAATTGTGAGGCCATGGCTTTTTACTCCAGTCCTCCCATTAAACAGTTTCAGATATACTGACGTATTTTTCTCTGGTTTAAAAGCTTCTATGAAAACTGTGACACAGATATCACTCATGAAAAAACCTTGATTAGTGCCCTTTTCTGAATGTCTAATGAGGCAAACAAAAGATTTCTCAGAAGGAAAAGAAATACCAAATTCATTTGAACAACAAAATATATAATCTTAAACAACATCTCATTACATAAGCATTTCCTAGCTAGCTATAAGAAGGTTACAAATTTTTCCTTAAGAATAAACTCTTATTTCTGTCTGCAGTCTTCAAGCAGCTGGAAACAGCCAACCCTTAATGAAAACTCAATTCACCTGACTATAAAAGAAAGTACCCATTTTCTTTAAAATCATCTGCAATGCTATAAAAGGTGTGGTTTTAGTCTGAGAAGAGTAAAAAGTAATTTCTTTTTTAAAAAGTGGGGGTTCTATGGGAGTTTAAGTATAAATTGAATTGCATGTAGACTTTTTTTCCCTTTTAATAGTTGTAAGTTTGTACAAAACCAGTATTGTTGCTTCCATATCAGCACGTGTTACCTAAATTTTTAAGGCTTTTTCAAATATTTTATAGGCCTTGTTTATCATGTGGTTTGTTAATCCCAGTAGATATCAGAAGATATAAGGAAATAAAATTCAATTTCAACTTAAAAAAAAAAGAATATAGAGAAAGCTCATTTGCTATACTAGAGTTTGTGAATACAATTCCTCCAAATGTTTTTGGTTTGGGTTCATGGAGAAGTAAAAGCTTTCTGTTCCATGTGCAACTCAAAAATTTTACCCTAATTAAAGGAGGTTGTTATCCCTGTGGGGCAGAAAATAAAACCTGGTGACTCGGAGAGTAAAGGAAGGTGATGATTCATCTTCTAAGTGGTAAGTGCTAATTATCAAATTTTATTCTGAGCTGATGAAACTGTTTTAGAAGATTATTCTTTCTCTAATACATGAAGGCTTATGATCCATGTCATGGCTGAGACAACAAGGAATCCTATCACAGCCTTCTTACCTGCTGGGGTTTGGACAGGAGCCCAAATCATTTCCTTGGTAGAAACTTGTTGGGGTTTCGGTTCATGGTCTAAAATATCCTCAAGTGAGTAACAGTGGCTCTTGGGAGCTGCTAAAGTTAGGAGAAAGCTTTGTCAGGTGTGCATCATGTTGTGGCTTGTGCTGAGGAATAACAAGCTCCGTAACATCTATTATTAATATTTGGTAATTGTAAGTAAACTTGGCTATTTTTTAGCAAGCTGGCTAAATGGCTTAGGAACAGTTTAAGCAGTGTAACAGCTGGATGTTTTGACTCAGCACTCTCCTGCAGACTGCAAGGCGACAGCATTTCCGTACAGATGGATAGCAGTATATTTTTCTTTTCATGTTTTCTGTTTTTCCTTTCTGAACCAGACTGTGGAGTTGGGGTGGTGGTTTTTTTTCAAGACTTGGAGGAAGTAAAGCTATCTGGGTTCCAACTGGGTGGATGGAAAGATGACCAGACTCCACGAGAAAACACTTTAACTCTTTAGCTAACTCTATATGCAGTTACTGTGGAGAGAGAACATGCTAATCAAAAGGAAACATATGGCTAAACCTATTTCTGTGGAAGTTTTGTGTACCCATAGTGTGAGAATGATAACACAACTAATATCCATGCATGCTGCTAATCCTGCTAAAATTAACACATTTGGGCAAGTTTGCTAAGTAAAAGGTTGCTACCATAAGTCCACAATTCAAACTGAGTAGATTTCACATCTAGGGGCTCAACTGATATTTCTCAGTGAACTTAGCAGTTTAGATTTCATAACTTTATATATGTCTATTTTTAGAGTGAGTACACCTCAGTCACTGGATGAAATAGGAACCAATAGAGACTGATTTAGCTAAGAAAGCAGTATCTTCTGTAACTTCAGGCTTGTCACGACAACTGTAAATAGTGAAGAATGCTAATTTGAGCAAAACATTAGCAGAAGAGGATCTTTTTATGACAGGGTTCAGCAAGCAGAAATAAGCTTTGTGACATTTGCTGGACTTGAGATGAAAGAGATCAGACAGGGATATAAGAAAGCAGGTAGGAAGACCCCTTCCTGTCTAAATCTGATATTTGCTAACAGTTATCAGTAAATAGCCAAACAAGTTACATTTCAATGTGACTGCATGTTAAAGTTAGTCCCTTTGGGAGTGGACTATTCCTTCATGAGTATGTCCCCAGCTGTGATGGAATAATAGTTATATTGGAAGATACAACTTGGCCTTAGTATTAAAATGTGTTGGTTTTCCTAACACAAGCTGCTGTAGTGAGAAGCGGTCAGACAAACAGGCAGCTGCAGAAGGGCAGACAAACAGGATGATGAAAAGCAACGCCAGAGAGAGACAATTGGAGGAAGTGTCTTGTTTCAACACTCAATGTCCTCCTCAGCCTCCTGGCAGCTTCTTTTTAATAATCCTGAAAAGATCAGGGACAGCCAAACATAAACAGGGCCACCAGGTCTTCATGTAATTTTAATAGTTAAGGCATTAGTATTCTCAAGCCTATTTTTTTAGCATAGGAAAGCTAAACAGGTAGCACAATTTCTAGTGGTTAAAATGTAGTATAAAGGATACAATTACTAATACAGAAGCCACTCTGTGCTGCTTTTGTGTTTTTCCTGTTTGTTACAATATATTGGTCTCTGGAGTTATTTCATGAGAGCAGCTGTTCACATTTTCAATAGTTATTAATTTACATTCCCGTAATGCAGATTGGTACTGCTTTAGTAAGACAACAGGAAGGCCAAGGCCAACTTCTGATGTCATTATCCTGAAACTAAAAACTTCATTTTCTTTGTTTCCACTTAAACTACTCATCTACAGACACCCCCAAGAAGCAAAGTACCATGCATGATGTCGTGAAATACACTTTGGAGTAAAATCATAGAGGATAGCTGAGGAAGCAGGTATTCAAAAGGGGCTAAGGAGCCTGGAGTTCAGTTGGAGCTACTTTGCCACTTGCTTCATTAATCAAGTTCCTTCTCTAAAATAAATATTGTTTTTTTGGTTTGGTGTGGGTTTTTTTTGTTGTTGTTGTTGGTTTTTGTTGGTTTTGTTTTGTTTTGTTTGTTTGGGTTTTTTTTAGATTTTTGGGGACACACTGATCAGTGTTAGATTCTGCAATGATTGGGCCATAGAGAGAAAGGTTAGAAAACTGGTATTCATTTGGAAACATTTAGGGTTAAATGATGGAGGGGGTTGATGTGTTCGGTGTGGTTTTGTGTGTGTGTGTGTGTGTTTGGTGTTTTTTAATATTTGTTTTTTCAAAACTACCTTAAGTACACATAGAAGAGGTGATAGGAATAGAAGTGAAGAATTGTGGTTATAAAACATAACCAAAGATCATCCTTAAATATACAAGTGAAATAAATGAGATGAAAAGATTTAGATATTTATGAAACTCATAGAAAATTAATCAGTTTGTAAAATGGTGACTTAAGTGTGGTATTTGTGATATGGGCATAGCTGCTAAATAAATTAATTAAACCTGAAGCAGCATGCTTTGTCTACTGCATTATAGTGCAATATCAAATTAATCCTAGCAGGAGAGAAGCCCTGTGGGATGATTAGTTACTTGTTACTTATACAATTACTTGAATACCTTCCAACTTCATAATTTCTGGAAAGATGGAGAGTTCCCAAGCATACTGCTGGAACAGATTGGCAGATCTGTGTGAAGTAGAATTTATTATTCATGTTAACACGGTGTGACAAGATGCAGTGAGGTAAATTAGTATGATTTGTAATTAATAACTAGTTTATAAAGCCTAAAAGCAACTTAAGTGCATGTTCTTTGAGTCAGTTTAGCAGGAGCTATAACTAAGGTCTTAAAGGCGTCTGAATGGTCAATTTTCTGCTGGCCCTGGCAAGATCTATGGGAGGGCAGCAGTGCTGTGTGGGACAGCCCATGTTCTCCAGGTGCTGCCCAGTCCCACAAGCTCTGACTGTTTGATGTGTCTCAGGACAACACCCCCACCAGCACAAACACACAACTGGTGAGGATTTTTCTGACTAGATTTTATCTGAGATAACAGTTGTATGATGGCTGGCGCCAGACACTGTCTATTTGTTCTCAGGTAGTGCTTGCTGCAGTGCAGCCTGCACCAATGGCACGCAGGATACTCTGTGCTTACTTATAAGATGTGTAACATTGCTGCAACTATCTGTATATGACATTTTCAATGTGTTAGGAAGGAAGAGAATGCAAAAAAACCTCAAAGTGTAGGGGCAAAAAGCAGATTTTAAATAGGATGGATTATTTTCAGTTTCTCTCATCCTTGCCTTTGTGGGTCATTTAGGATGTGGCATCTGGATTAGTGATAAAGTCTTGTGATACAGAAGATAAGCTCTGCAGATACTCCACAACAGGCTTGCTTAACTCCCAAACTGATATTTCATACTGCATGGCTGCATAGTGCATGATAGATCTGCACAGGTCTGCACTTCTGCAACTTAAACCCAAGCATATTGGAGCGAATCCACCGTTAATTCTTCTTCAGGCTTTCTGTAGCTGGAATTATAGGAAGAAATCTAATTCTGTGATCAAAAGCGAAGGGGAAGCAAAGTGCGGTATTCCATCTAAAGGACAATTTGTTACTTTGAACACGGTCACTTAGCACAATGGCCTGGATGTGTCCCACGGAGCCTTTTAGCCACTAATGCAAGATGCCAACATGAATTATTGCTTTGAAAAGCAGCAGTGTGTGAATGAACCTGCCAGCACACTTGATACACTTCTGCTTTGCATTGTGAACCTTAGCAGCTTAACTCCATGCTCATGGATGTTTATTTAACAACAACAAAAAGTTTTTGAATTAACAGTATTGGTTAATAGACAACTTTCTGTACTTGCCACATCCTAGCCAGGCTGTGCAATCAACAGGAAAGATAAGAAGGTCAAACAGGAAGAGCTGTGCTGGAGTCAGTGTGAGCAGAGCTGAGGAAGGCACGGGTCTGTCTGCTCTGCACCAGCACATTATAGCAAACCAGGCTCGGAAACACAAGGTAGGAGAAACTCCTGTGCTCTGTATCTACATGTTCGTCTCTCACTCTATTTTAGGTCTGGTATTTGACTGTAGGATTATTGTCAATATATTAGAACTGCAGCCAGTTAAACAGGTAATTTCAGCTGTGTTCAATGCTTTGGTGTGCCAATAATGAAATGACTGGAAAATATCTGTAAACATGACCTGCCGTGGCTACGAGAACATGCTGAGAGTTCCTGTGCTGTGCTCTGGTCTCTCTTCTAGGTACTGTTGTGTGAGCTGAGCTGCTGTTCAGTAACAAACATTCCTCATACTTTATTCCTCTGCATTACCTGTCACAGGCCAAACTCTGCCAAATCTAGCACTCAGAATGAAGTATTGAGATTCACAGATGCCTTTTATAGTTTAACAGTGATCTGATTTTTTTTTTTTTCTTTGAAGTACCTCTAAAGTTTAAGCTTATCAACTCTGAAATTGTGGATTTTTATCTACAATTTTCTGTATCTAAACTTGGAGATTTTGGACTTACGGTGCTTTCAGAGCCAGATTGAGGGTGGAAAGTATATTTCGGTGCTACTGAGGTATGAAAAAAATTAACCATAAGAGAGGGTTATAACTTCTGAAGGAATCTATTGCATCTTTCAAGCTTGTTAGGGCTTTTTTGTTTGTAGACCAACCGTGAACAACGATACTGCTTGCAACATAGTTTACCAAGAATTGCTAACTAACCTAAAATTACTTCAGTGATAAAGGAGTCAGTCTTCCATTTTTTTGGAGAGTACTCAGATTCCTAAGTCTGTTTACCCTGATAACAGATTTGCTTTACTTTTCTGTGTAACACACAGAAGCACTGGAGGAAAAGAAGTGTTAAGTGTTGCCTATGTAGTACGTAGAATGGATTTTTTTTTTTTTTTTTTTTAAATTCAAGATTGTGACTGAATTTTATAGAGATCAAGGCTGTGATTTACTCCCTGAGGACAAAGTTTATAATTATCTTGGTTGTAAGATGCTTGTAGACTAATACAGAAGATGTGACACAAATATGAGTTGAAACTGGGTAGAAGGAATAATAAAATAACTACTCTAGTATCAGTTTGGGAAGATGACCTAGATTAGCTTCTGGCAGTGTAGTTGAGAGATGGGTAGGACGTACAGGTGATGGAGCAGCGCAGAAGATCAAGGGCCTGGACACAGTCAAACGTCCTATAAATGAAGGCAGTGAAGGCTTCACTAACTGTCTTGCCTGATTTGAAGCCCTGGAAGAACACAACACACTGCATTAGATGAGTAAAAATTTTGGGGCTACCAGAGGCCTGTCTTGGGTACAACAGTAGTGATTAGAAGAGTGTGGATACTTTAGATTTAGAAGAGTTGCCCCTGCTTCCCCAGGGCCTCAGATGAGATGGGGAGAGAAACACACAGTAGCTGGTGCTTTTTGTAACTTTGGACCATCCAGGTTTCCAATATTTGTGAATAATCCTCTTGGGGTAAATTACAGAATCACACAGAATCATAGAATGTTGGGGATTGGAAGGGACTTTGAAATATCATCCAGTCCAACCCTCCCGCTGGAGCAGGAACACCCAGATGAGGTTACACAGGAAGGTGTCCAGGCGGGTTTGAATGTCTCCAGAGAAGGAGGCTCCACAACCTCCCTGGGCAGCCTGTTCCAGTGTTCTGTTACCCTCACTGTGATGAAGTTTCTAATCCAACTTTACATTCACCTCTGGACTCTTTGGCTATTTCTCCAGCACTATAGCACTCCTGTATGACTGCAAATAATCTTTGTCTTCATTTCCATCTCTGTATAGTTGCCACTGGAAACTTGGCATTTGTAAGTTGCCTTAGCCTCCGAGAGGGAAAATGAATGAAAGAAATACTGTATTGCATACAGGTCTTGGACAACTAGTTCATACACAACCCATTTCTATACAGTGGGTCATATTCTCAGAAATACACCTCTAAAGACAGAGACAGAACCTGTTCAGTGGATGTTTTTATTTTTTTTTTTTTCTTCAACCCCCTTCAGTGGGAAGAAGTTGGAAGGAAGTGTTCCTGTCATCTACAACCCCTCCTAAAACAGCAACAAAAGGTGGGGAGTTGGGGGGCAGTAGGTGGGAACCCTCAACCTGGATAGTTAAGGAAATGGAAAATGTCAAGCTATGTGATTTTTTTTCTTCTGGTTAGCTGTGTTTTGAAAGCAGATACGAGCAGTCAATGAAAAGGAAGCAGCAGAGGGGAAAGCATGATAATGGAATTATTCTATTTAATTTCCAGCAGGAAAAACATGTTGTATTTCCACCTCATGTTCACCATCTGTTGAATACAGCCTGCCATGCCCTGTGAGAAGGCAAGGGGAAGCTGGAGTGACCTTCTGAGCCTTGAAAGCCTGGACAGGTGCTACCAAGGGCTTTGTGTGGGGCAGCGTGTCCAGTGAGCTCAGCCCACAGGGAAGGGTGACACCAGTGAACCCAGTAGCACTTCTGCAGGTGTTGAGCTGGCCAGCAGCTGCCTCTTCCCCCTTGCTGCTCATCCCCTGTGGGTGCCTGTCCTAGAAAGCCAGGGGAGTGCCACCTCTTGCCTAGTGGCTTTGGAACAGAGGTTGGCTCCTGGTTTGGAAAAATGGGAAGATCATTGTGTTTTATGGCCAATGTTCTGCAATAAATATGAACTTCTTGGTCAAGCTTCAAAGAGCATGAGACAAAAGAATTTCGTCTAAATGATGAGTAAAATGCTTTGCCAGTGAACATAATTAGTTCTTAGGATCTACATTTAGAGAAGGCAAACTTCCTTTACAAGGTGAGTGTTAGATCTTTAATCCATTTCTTCATCTTGTATTTGTTGCTATCAAAGAATGGCTATTTGCTAATAAGTATAATGGTAAGTTAACATCATAGGATTCTGAAAAATCTCTAATGATAAGAGTGACTCAAGCACTGAAGTTTATTTTCTGAATCTTTTTTATAGTGGATGAACATTTTTCTATGGTTTGGTGCCTTCTGAAGCTGTTTTAATTTGTACTGGAACAGTTTAAGAACTGATGAGATGGCATCACCATAATAAGTATGGTGACTATATCATGGCATTTCTTGTGTGTTACGGTTTTGCTTCTTGGGGTACTTATGTGATAGTCAGAGGTGAATAGTAAAAGGACAGAGATGTGGTGCAAAGTTCTACGAAATCTTTGTGACTTGAGACCAAATTTGTATTACTCAGGATACATTTAGATGTTAAATAAACATTCAATAGGGCCTGGGTAGACTAGGCACCTATGTACAGAAAAGTTATTTACTGTCTTGTCCTCAGTGCTTATATAGAGCTTCATTAGTTGTCATTTGATAGTGAAGGCAAACATTAAAGATGGAAAAGGAATCTGTAGAGTAGAGCATGACTGTTAAAAAAGTTTTTGAGATTTCAATTTCCATCCTGTGTATCTTGGAAGAGCCAAGACAGAACATCGATAAGAACGTGCCATTTTTTGCTTTCACTCATTCTGTGTTTTGGTTTTGCTTTTTTCCTTCCCTTGGCTTAAGCTCTGGGATGCTCTGACAACCCTCTTAAACTGATGGTATCCATTTTGATTTATCCAGATGTCTCACTTGCTTTTGCAGCGCCAAGCTTTATAGGTTCATTCACAACCCTGTTTACATATGTTACCCCTACCAACATGCACTGATGCAGAAGACGTGAAAAGCTAATATCTTTTCCCCAACTCAACTGAATTCAAAGAATTGAAGTTGTCGTATATTTATCTTCCTAAATTTTGTTGAGGATGATATTTCTACTTGTAGATAAGAGCTGATGGAAGAAATTAATATTCTGAACAGTAAATTTCCTTTCTGGGATTAAGGATAATCCTGATCTAAAAATAACTGGCTTTGGATTCATAGAACAATGTAATTCAAACAGCCACTTTAGGAATTAAATTATCTCTACTATCACAACATTTGTCTTCATCAACAGGAGACACCACTATTTACAAAAGATACGGAAAAGAGTGTTAAATTCTTAAAAGCAAAAATTACAATGCATTACATATAATCCTGGTACAGTACTGAAAAGAATGGTGTTAGCTACCGTCATTACATTAAGGCAAAAGTCAGCTATATAAATGGAGAAGCACATCTCTAGCAAAGTGAGTTTGGTCTCTGGCAGGCCTGTATTTTTTTATCATTTATAACTGATTATAAATGTCATCAAGTCCGATATGTAGTTTTTCAGGGAAGTTAGTGAAAGAAACTGGGATCTGAAGTGAGAAATAAAATGTTAATTAAACGTTAGTAAAAATACTCTTTTCTGAGAAAAGGCATCAAAATCACTTGTATAGCCTTTTCTGGGATGAATTTGGGTGTTACATAAGAGTTCTTCCGAAAGAAGTCCAAAGCAAATACTTTAATGTACATTACAATTAAAAATAACTCCTGCAGGAGAGGGATGGCTCTTGAACATGCACACATAGTCTGACATTTTCTAAAAATATATTATTGATTGTCTTTATTCCCCCCCATCCCCGTCAGGTTATTGATAATGTCAATTGCATCCCTGTGAGGAACTGCAAGTTATGGAGAGTTTGGCAGTGGGAGGCAGCACATCCATGCTCAGCGCTGACACCATCATCCCCGGTCTGGAGGGAAAGCAGGACGGGAACTGGGAGAGGAAAGAAATGGAACTGGGAGAGGAAAAAATGGAGCAGGGAAGGTGCGGGTCTGGCTGGAATTGTGCGGAGGCCAGTGCTGCCATCAGCACTGACAGCGATGGAGTCAGGATGGACACGCTGCAAGAACAAAGGGGTAAGACCTTGATCAATATATCCTGGTCACTTGGCTCTTGGTTTTTCTTTGCATTTAAATTACTGTGTTCTTTAAACATTGCTTGCTGTGCATATGCAGAAAACTGTCATATGTGTTTTCAGCCGAGCGCTTTTTTTTTTTTTCTAAATACACCTACAACTGTTAAATGCAACGAAGCAAACAGCTTTGTTTCCTCCATGGCAATGCTGCACTGATGGGATTATTAAACGATCTATGTTGAAATCCACTTTGGGCAGAGAAACAGATTACCTATTGGCTAGAATAAACTGAGATTAAAGTTAACAGAACCCAAGAGCCATCATACTGATACATAAAGTCTTCATCTAGCACTTTTTTACTATTATCTCCAAGATTCGGAAGCAAAGATGAGTGAGACTGCATGTTTCTATTTTTATAAAACATTTAGATTTCTGGTTTTCATCAGAAGATGTAATACCATATTTATTTTTCTGCAAATGAAAACATACTTCATGCAGTAAAAATATGCAAGTCAGGAACACTTTTGGGGTGGAAGGATGGAGTTCCATAGGTGGCTATGTATCAAAACCAGTGGCCAGACTTACTTTATAGTAGGCCTGAGAGCTTTCTGAATTTGAAAATACTTCCAGCAATCATGGAAAAACTATTTCATTTTAAATTATATGTCCCATGGCTTAGACAATGCCTTTCTGTTCACAACTGCAACTCTGCTGACATCAAAGAACATGGGGTATGAGCATCCCAGGGCAGTATAAAGGTTCTCTTCAGCTTGCCAAGAAGTCAGTCANAGCCGAGCGCTTTTTTTTTTTTTCTAAATACACCTACAACTGTTAAATGCAACGAAGCAAACAGCTTTGTTTCCTCCATGGCAATGCTGCACTGATGAGACTATTAAATGATCTATGTTGAAATTCACTTTGGGCAGAGAAAGAGATTACCTATTAGCTAAAATAAACAGAGATTAAAATTAACAGAACCCAAGAGCCAGCATACTGATACATAAAATCTTCATCTAGCACTTTTTTACTATTATCTCCAAGATTCGGAAGCAAAGATGAGTGAGACTGCATGTTTCTATTTTTATAAAACATTTAGATTTCTGGTTTTCATCAGAAGATGTAATACCATATTTATTTTTCTGCTAATTAAAACATACTTCATGCAGTAAAAATATGCAAGTCAGGAACACTTTTGGGGTGGAAGGATGGAGTTCCATAGGTGGCTATGTATCAAAACCAGTGGCCAGACTTACTTTATAGTAGGCCTGAGAGCTTTCTGAATTTGAAAATACTTCCAGCAATCATGGAAAAACTATTTCATTTTAAATTATATGTCCCATGGCTTAGACAATGCCTTTCTGTTCACAACTGCAACTCTGCTGACATCAAAGAACATGGGGTATGAGCATCCCAGGGCAGTATAAAGGTTCTCTTCAGCTTGCCAAGAAGTCAGTCATCCCATTAATTAAGAATGGGGCATGGAGTTCATGTTAAATCTTTGAATCTAATTACAGCACTTTAAACAGTCTCAACGTTTAAAAGGCGTTTACAGTAACTTTTGCTCAAATTTAATAGCAAACTATTATTTGTAATTAAACTTTTATGAGTAATAATGCTTGTTCATAGTTATTCCTTTCTCCTAAAAGTCATAGAAATTAGGTTATATTACCTTCTTGATACTCATGTCTGGTAAATACCTTTCGAGTCAAACTCATCTTTCAAGTCAAATTAATATCAAAAATAGTAACAGCAAGTTCATAGAACAAAAATATGTCAATTGTCCTTTGCAATCGCTAAGTAATGATGAAAGCGGTTGATAACGCTGTCAAAGTTTTGACAATTGCTCTTGTTGTACTTCCGACTAAAACAAGAAAAAGCAGAGCTACAACTAAGTATGGTCCCAGAAGTTGTTGAGAACTTAAATTTATAATGTTCCTTAAATACAGCCAGCCTATGCTGCAGTGAGCTTACTTTCTAATTTCTATTTAAAGAAACAAATATCATTGAGTTCAGATAAAACAAAAACAAAACAAAACCCCAAAACAAATGAAAAAACCCAACCCTGCCAAACACCCAGCCAAAACCCAACAAAAAAGTGTTTGGGAACTGAAATTTCTAATTCTAGTATAAACTAAAAATTGGCCTTAAAGATGTTTTTACTTCTTACTGCCTTTTTTTCTGAAGTAAGCAAATTCTGTGTTTATGTATCTATTTGCGTGACTGTTCATGTCACATCAACAGATGCACTCGAAGGAAGATGCAGAAGACTTAGAAATTACTGTGTAACACTACAGCACAAGTTTTTTCTTAAAAGCAGAAGTGCAGAGGAAAATGTCTTAGGGTACATGAAAATTACCTGAGAAGTTTTCTTTCAAAAATAAAAGATCTGTTTCTCCCACTTTTATTCTTAGATATATCAAGCCTTGTCTTCACTGATTTTTGCCAAGGGAACCTTGAGAAAATAGAATTGGTTGGAGTGGGTGTTTCTTCAGCATGAAAATGTATAATTGAACTGGAAGAAATATGGGCCAAAAAAAGAAAAAAAAACTAAACACAACTGTTATTAACATAAAATATTGCTCATTTTGTGTTATTTTTCAAAATCTTCAAATCACTTGTTTCTACATTACCCTCTCCCAAGTATTAAACTTGTAACAAATAAAGAGAAGGATTTTTTCTCTCCATGAATGAATAGGTACAAGGTACTCATATCATTGCCAGTTTATACCACTGAAGCTTCAGTGGAGGCCACTTTTTAGTATAGGTGCAAGGGAAGAGAAAACAAGGGTCACTTGCTCCCTCCCTACTGAGGCTTCAGTTTCCCAAGAGGCTCTTTTCACCAATTCTCCACGATCTTGAAGTTTCACATAAAAATGATGGAAGATTTAACTTTCCCCCCAGTAGGATAGAAATGATCTTCAGATAATTTTTGTGGGTTTGGGGAAAAAATACAGTGATTTTCTATTAGTAATTATTGAATGCATAAAATGCTTTGGAAGTGTGGGGTGTCTTTTTTTTTTTTTTTTTTTTTTTTTTTTTTTTTTTTTTTTTTTTTAATTTTTCTTTTCTTNCATTTTCTTCCATCGTATGCTTCTCTTATTGGTTTTTTGTTGTTTTTTTTTTATTTTGAGATGCCTACATCTACAACATTTGCAGTCATCACTACTTTATAACATACTTAATGGCAGCTGTGAAGTGTCCAACTTCTAGGTAAGATTTGCTGAGAATTTCTCATCAAAAGAGACAAGTAACTTAACTGCCATAAAAGCCAGAAGTAATTTATGGACTATATTGTAATGGCCAATAAAAAGAAAAATAAAATTTCAATGCTTACTTTATATTGGGATTTCAGTTCTTAAAATGTCTCTTTTTAAAAGTTTTTTGCCTTTCCAAGTGTATATTTTTTTTTTTAATGCTGTATTTTCAAAGAAGTTGCAGTTGAGTGCAGTTCTTCAGTAAGTAGACACAGCAGGCTTCCCTTCTGGAGGGCTCATGACCTGCTCTGTGCATTGAGGGTCTGTCTCATCACATTTCCTTTCTCNGATTTATATGGACTTACAAAATGCACTTAACCATTCCTTTCATTTCTCATTATAGAGTGTTCTCAAAGTGAAAAATGCATGAATGTCTGTTCAAGGACCCTTCCCAGTCAAGCAGAGAATTTTCCAACTGGTAAGACATTTTCTTCCGTCGTAGGCTTCTCTTATTGTTTTTTTGTTGTATTTTTTTATTTTGAGATGCCTACATCTACAACATTTGCAGTCATCACTACTTTATAACATACTTAATGGCAGCTGTGAAGTGTCCAACTTCTAGGTAAGATTTGCTGAGAATTTCTCATCAAAAGAAACAAGTAACTTAACTGCCATAAAAGCCAGAAGTAATTTATGGACTATATTGTAATGGCCAATAAAAAGAAAAATAAAATTTCAATGCTTATTTTATATTGGGATTTCAGTTCTTAAAATGTCTCTTTTTAAAAGTTTTTTGCCTTTCCAAGTGTATTTTTTTTTTTTTAATGCTGTATTTTCAAAGAAGTTGCAGTTGAGTGCAGTTCTTCAGTAAGTAGACACAGCAGGCTTCCCTTCTGGAGGGCTCATGACCTGCTCTGTGCATTGAGGGTCTGTCTCATCACATTTCCTTTCTCTTGCTTGTGGAGGGAGAGAAATTATCACCAAAAACCAACACAGGTATGCACTCTGCTTTCTGGCTTGACTTGACATATCACATCAGAGGTAGACAGTCTCCTCCAGGCGTATGGCTATTGTAGTTAAATTATTTGTGCTTATGTACCTGTCTCTCACTCTGTACAGAATTTGGATGGTTGTTAACTGGGGGTATGGATCAGAGCCCACAAAAGCAGACAAGAAGATTATCATAGGTGCAACGGGGTTTTGGACCGAGTTTCATTTCCATAAGGCATTATTAATAGTCCTTTTGGCAGAAGCAGCCATATTTCAGGTGTTTTAGTTCAATATAACTGTTATTTCAGTAATATTAACTTTATATAAGACTTAAATATGTAACTGTAGAAACACAGTTTAACTTGGAATCAATTTCAGTATGTAACACAAGTTTAAAGTTTTAAGTAATGGCCTTTTGTGCCAATACATTTTCTGACTACAGGAAAATGAAAAGGTCAACCATACTGTTACCTAACACCGACCTGAGTAACATTTGAAGACTGCAGCTTGTGTTCTTTGTACTAACAATTTACCATATGACTGCAGCTTAAACAGTGAGATCTAGTAATTCAGTAACACTGCTTTAAATTTCTGAGCCACCCTGCTTGACCCTAAAGTAGTGACTACTTTAGGTGCAAGTCGTCATAAAACTCCTAGAGAAATACATAGGAAGCCCTCTGAAAACAGATTAAGATGCAGCATATTAGACTAGAATGTGAAAAATATCTATTTTACCTGATTACAAGGTGAAACTCAGAGGAGCTGGAATATTTTTAGGATGTACAACAATCCCATTTATTGTTAGAAGTGTGACCTATTTGTACGCTTGCAACTGTAATTCCTCCTGAGTGGGTGTTATTGGTGCTTATGTGCCCATCTGGGTGTCTGAAAACTTCTTAGTATGATTTACTCTTATTGAGTTACATTAACAGACATTTAGAATAAAACCAGCTTTATCAAAGATCCTCTTTACCTGAGAGAAGCTATTATAGGTGAAACTGTACCCTGGGCTGTAGTCAAAGCCTCTAATAAAAAGATGCTGAGATCTGAGAACAGGTACCTAGCTTCTTTCAGATGTGCTGGGGGAATCACATAAGTGAGCTTTTAGTTGGACCATTTACCTTAGTTGATACTGCTCAACCAGCTTAACTTGGAAACAGCTTTTTCAATATTCAGTTTACAGAAGCCTTCTGAATTGATGGGGTGACATGCCAGACAACCATGAATTTAAGATTAACAAAGAGTAGTTGTAACATGCTGAACTTGAACTTTTATCTTTGTGATTCCAGTATCTGTTTGCCTCAAATTTTAAAATATATGTGGGATACTTGGAAATCTGCGCATGTTCTCAATGTCCGTAGAGCTGTCTAATTTGACATGTTACCAATCTGCTTGCTTTATTCCTCATCTCTCTTCTCCATCCCAAGTGTTAGTTGTCTCCCAAATTTTCTACAGACTTTCACATCACTCTTCTTTGTATAGCTGTACTTTTTATTATGCAACTGAAAAAAAACCTCTTGTGATTCATGCTAAGCTACTATTTCTACTGGATGATAAAGATGGAAAAGAAACATGCAGTAGGTCAGTTGTCTGTGTGTCTGTCTCTGAAGCAGGAAAAATATTTCTTAATGTGACTTCTATGATTTTTGAGGGATTTTCTGGTTCTCCAAAGATGATTCGCAAAACTTGTAGCACTGTAAATTGGTATCTTTCTCCAGATATCTCCCTGAAGTTAATGATGGTAAGAGGAAAGAGCAGATGTCCTGATCCCACACTCCAAAGACAGCTCAGGGGGCAGCTCCGTCTTCTGGAAAATGACAGCAGGGAGGTGATGGCTGTTTTCAGTGTAAGTCAATTGCCTGGGAATTGTTTTATTTACTTAGAGAACACATCTTGTGCTACTGAAATACTCTGAGATACTTGGGTCCCGTTTCTATCTACATGCTGTATGCTTGAATTTGAGTTCCCAGAGATTCCTATGGCCCAAAACCATCTGGGGACATTAGAAGTACTAGAACACCAAATTGATGTAAAATAAATAAACCCAGCTAAGTAAGACATTGAAGGGTTTTATTTTAAAAATGTTCTGCTTTAATTTACATCAAAGGAAATAATGGCTTTTTTTTTTTAAATTTGCCCTCATATTGACTCTTCACTTGGTTTCCAGTTGCTTGGGGTCTTTTGGCATGCAAGTTACCTGGGAAGCCCCCTGCTAAGCCAAAGAGGAAGTTTAAAGGAGAACAGTATAAATATTGCATTTCCTAGGGCTAGACAGTCATAGCTTTAAATAGCATACAAGAGGGTTGGCCAGTTTTTATTACTGTCTTTGATTTCTTTGTATATAGGAAATCCATCCTGTACAACCAATGAGGTTTGATACAAATACAACTTAAAGTCTCCTATTTCCTCTCGATGAAAAAGCAGGATGATGCCATTTGACCTTTGGTATCCTTTTTTTTGCCTGGGCCATGAATTCCAGCCTCCTTCACTAGCAAGCCAAACCTCGAAATCTTAATTAGTTATGGCTTTAGAACTGTCTCAGATGCATGTGTTTCTACACGATTTTTCTTTCATGTGTTGTGAACTCTCCATCAGCAGCCTGCTGATTTTTGTGGCTGGGAAAACAGTTGGTACTCCTGCTGCCCTGCTCTGGCTTTTGTTTATAGGGAGATGGAGAAAAGGAGAGAGGAGGAGGAAAACAGCATACAAATAAATGAGATTTGTGGCCTTATTAGAAACAGACTGGGAAAAGGACTTTGAAGGAAGCAAGATTTATAATGATAAGTTTCCTTAGAATTTTGTTTTGATATTCAGCAGTGCAGAAAGCCCTTGAGGCTGAGATATTTTAGCATGTGTTGGCAATTTATTAATAGATTTCAGGCTCTTGTTAATATTTAATCTGGTGTAGAAAGGGGCATGCAGAAGATCAAAGCAGTGATGAGGCATGCATGTTGGAAGAGCCTTAAGTTGGACTTCAGTTTTCCAAAAGGAATTACTATTTTAATCTGTTCATGCTGTATGAACTAAAAATACGGAAAATAAACAGAAATCATTGTGATCTTTTAAAATAATGACACAAATTGTAAAAGTGGTGGATCATCTCCATTCTGCTCAGATTACAGAAAATGTTTGAGGGACAGCTTTTTTTTATTACCCCCACACCCCTGTTTCTTGATCATTTCAAGTTTGATGTGACAGGAGCAAGGGTGCAGTACTGGGAAATGACACAGTAATGTACCTGTTAGCTTTGCATCCGATTTATTCTCTGAGATACTGGTTCAGATACCTATCTCAGAAATTGGCATGCGTTGTATTTCCATGACAGACGGTAGCTAGCATCACTGGAATGTCCTGGTTTTAAGCTTCTAACTGACGTGCAACCAGACTGTATATTACTGCGCTTCAGCTAGAAGCCATCAAAATGTATATTTCTCTCACTTATTTGGAGGGAGGTTTATGTAGTTCTCACTTTCAGCATTGCTGAAATCCCCTATAAAATATATAGTTATCATTTAGAATTATCATCTTTGTTAAACACACAATTTAATGCCACCCAAGCGATGTGAACCAGTACAAATGAGGAGGAAACGATCTTAATGCATCTTTAAAAAAAAAAAAATACTCCAGTGTATTTAATTCTCTTAACCATGGAAACTAGAGAAAAACAAACAAACAAAAAAACCCCAAAAAAACAAACTATCAAACCAAAAGAAACCCTTTCCACCATTTGATATTAACACTCACATGTCTGGCAAAGGCATTTCCCAAGCTATAAACTGCTCTGTGCTATGAGGGTGTTCTTGCAAAGTATCACTAGATGCTTGCCTTGCTTTCACAATCTAAATAGGAAATACTGGCTGCTCTACATAGACATATCTGAACCAGCCAGGGCTTTAGTCTCACTCAGTGTGGTCATTTCAGAGGTCTTAATTCCTCTGTAAATTAACCTCACTAGAACTGTTGGTATAACTGGTAAGAAAAAAGTAGGATTAAATCTTGGCTTGCTGTATGTTGTAGATGTGTTAAAGCACAGAAATCTCATATAGGTAAAATCCTGGATGACCTTTTATAATCCTTCTTAATGCATAGGTGTAACTGTTTCAACATAAGAGAGGACATTCAGGCTAGACATGAGGAAGAAATATTTTACACTGAGGGTGGTGGAACCCTGTCCCAGGTTGCCCAGAGAGGTGGTGCATGCCCCATCCCTGGAGACATCCCAGCCCAGGCTGGACAGGGCTCTGAGCAACCTGAGCTGGTGAAGATGTCCCTGCTCGTGGCAGAGAGGTTGGACTAGATGACCTTTGAAGGTCCCTTCCAACCCCAACTATTCTATGAAAAGTGTTACCTAGTGAGAAACTGTGCTTGAGTTTAGTGTAATTGTAATTAAAATATTGTATTTGATTCTTTTTTAGGAGCTCTCTGCTAGACTGCTGTCTATTCATAGTGATCAAGATCTAATAGTGGTGACATTTAAAACTTTTGAAGAAATATGGAAGTTTCTAACCTACTACTCACTGGGTAAAGGTGTTTTACCATACAATAGTTCAACATGCTATTTTTATTTTGTTTTTGTTTTGGTTTTGTTTTGGTTTTGTTTTGGTTTTGTTTTGGTTTTGTTTTGGTTTTGTTTTGGTTTTGTTTTGGTTTTGTTTTGGTTTTGTTTTGGTTTTGTTTTGGTTTTGTTTTGGTTTTGTTTTGGTTTTGTTTTGTTTTTGTTTTTTAAAATATTTATTTATTTATTCCTCTGCACACAGTTTCTGATTGCCTGGGAACTTGCTGAAAATTATTTTGAGATTATTTCTGTTTAACTCCTAACAGCAGTAAATAATGTTCCTGAACTTGGTACTAGTGATAGAGCTGGAGAGACTCCCTCTACCAGCCTCCAGGAGAACCTGCCTTTCTCCCAGAGCAGATAACAGCTATCCTTCCTGGCAGATGTCCACGTTACATACCCCAAAATCAGATCGTATATCCTTTTTAATGACTCCATTCCAATGCAGGTGGTTTTGACCTGAAGTCTAACCTGTGCTGCAAATTAAACGCTTTTACGGCTTTATCTGCTTACTGTGGACAAGGAGAGCTTACTCCTCTTTCTTTGCACCAAACTCAGACCTATTTGGAGTCTTCTAGCCCACACTTCCCCTCAGGCTTTCCTTTAGGAAAATCAGCCTTAAGTCCTCTAATCCTTTTTCATAGAGTGTGTTTTCTAGACCTCTGAATATTCTTCCAATTGGACTCTTAGTTGTTCCACGTCTTTCCTGAATAGCAGTGACTAAACTGGACAGAGTTAGTAAGGCTACAGATGAAATATCAAGTAAAACAAAGGTTGTTTTGTATGTTCTGCATGCTTCAGTTCTGTTTCTAAATCTGAGTGTGCCTTTTGTAACAATATGATGCCACTAATTTGAGTTCCATTTTTAATAACTCATAATTTCACAGATCTTTGCTGAAGAATAGCATTTGAATTAGATCTTTGCCTCTTCATTTTGTTCACCTGATCTTTTTTTTTTCTCCTTCTGTGTGTGGAGAGTTGATGTGCATTACTATTGAATTTGCCTGTTTCCATCAGACCAATTTAAAATTATTTTTATTTTTAATTTCATGTTTGCTATTTACTTGCTGGTTTGTATTTTAAAATGCTCCTTAGAGAACTAGAAAAATAGTTTCAATCCAATTTTGCAGAGAAAGATGAAGTTTTTTTCTTAGGCAAGGCTGTGGTGAACAGGGAATTGATTCAGCATCTTCCAAACAGAAGAGTAGCACCTTAATCACTGCTCTGCCCCTCTTTGCTCTTCATCATAACTTTTTGCACAACAGATTTGCTAATGTATTAGTGTTGGCCCATGAAGTAATAATCTACTATCCATACTATGCTGATTGTGATGGACTAATCCAGATTTCCCTGTAACTACCCGTATATCTCTGATATAACAGTATATCTTTGATATACCAGTTTCCAAGATCCAAGTACTTCCTTCTTGTGATTTACATGACTCTGGTACACAGCATCATCTCTCTCCCAAAGAAATTCCAGGAATTTGATACCCAGGCACAGTATTTCCATAAATCAGCAGAGCTAAATTAGGCAACAGAAATTTATAAAAAGATTATTTTTTGAGATTATTTGCAGTCATCTGTTAAGTGGTGCTCAGCACCTGTTTCTCAAAGCTTGCTAGTGAATACCACTTTCAGACTCCAAACCTTTCAAACACAGCTAAACTATGGGGAACCCTCTCAAGGTGATGACATGGTCTGGTTTTTCAGCAGGATTAGGCACACAGAAGCTGTGTGCTCTTTCGGTGTAGTTTGTGACAGCTAAGCACTAAAAGTAGCTGTAATGCATGTGACTTAACAGATGTAATTTTGCCAATACTATGTAATAAAATTTGTTATACATTGTGGGTTAAGCAATAATGGAGTTATCTGAATATCCACCCCAGCCTCTGACTTACTGAAGGGTTATTTTCTTGTATAATGCTGTAAAACTGCAAAAAAACCAATTCTTTTTTTTCTAGGTTTTATAAATCATTGCATGGAGAATTTATTCCTAGATCAATCTTTCTGGCTCTATTCTCAAGAGGAGGAAGAAACAGGCATTAAAGTCTGTATAAATGAAAAATCATTACATTTGATGTACAGAAGCCTGCTAGTACAGGAAGGTAAGGAAGATTGTACATGCTAAGGCTAAATGTAGACAAGCACCTTTCTTTAAAAATCCTAAAATTAAATATTAAGACCTATTCAAATGCTTAAGGAAGTTGCAATTTAAATCTATTCACTCCAAATGCATCACAAAGAGAACAGAAAGGAATGAACACAGATTGGGTTCAGTAGGATCATAGTGGGATTAGAGAAGTTCATGTGCAACTGGTCCATAAATGGGTACTGAGAGGATTAGGGAGGGATGTACATTCCAAATTGTTTAGTACTATTGCAGATCCTGGAGGTGTACAGGAGAGGGATTACAGATAGTTGCCAGGCTCATGTGCTTCTCCTAAATAGCATCATCTGCTGTTACCATCAGAAACAGAGTGATGGCCTAGACAGATTGTTGATTAGTGCAATAGGAACATGCAAAATGTTGCAGCAGCAGAAGGTTCTACACACATTTTCAATATCTCACTGAATATTACTGATGCTCTTGAAGCCAGTTTTAAAGCTTGTATGGCACTAAAACAGTACACAAAATGATATCTGCTCTACTCCTTTCTTTTTAGAGTCATTTTTTGTTCTATGTCGTGACAATCTGATAACAAAGATAGTGGCTACAGACAATGAAATAAACACTTATTTGGAGACTGGTGCTTTTACTGAAGATGTAACAACTGAACCTGTGGAAGGTGACATGACTGTGCTGTCTAATGCTTCTCCGGAGCCACTGATCCCTTTTCATCAGTAGGTACCTGACCCTAGCTACCTACTTCATACGCACCTCTTTCATATGTACATGTCTGCTTAGACAATGCTGTCTCTAAATGGTACCTTGGTATGGAACACCCATCTTCCATTAACACTGAGAACAGATGTTCTATTTCCTTCCATAATACACAACTGAAATTAATCCAGATGCCTTCAGAGTGGTATTTAAAGGTGGTTTACCATCTTTTGAGTTAGATATTGTTTGGAGGTTAGTGTTTTTCCTGAGTCTGAAATAAAATCTATTAACATTTCTAGAATAACATGGAGTGAGAAATTGCATTTTTCAGGCTACTTGGAAATATGGATAGTAACAGGTGCGATCATAGAATCACAGAATGTCCCAAGTTGGAAGGGACCCACCAGGATAGAGTTCATCTCCTGTCCCTGCATATGACAACCCCACAGTTCATACCATGTGTCTGAGGGTGTTGTCTGATTGTTTCTTGAACACTGTCAGGCTTGGGGCTGTGACACCTCCCTGGGGAGCCTGTTCCAGTCTCCAGCACCCTCTGGGTGAAGAACCTTTTCCAAACAATAATACTTGGAAACCTGGGTGATAACAGGCCAGCAGTGTTTTTACTCAACACTGCTGATGAGAGCCATCCACCTCCTTAATGCAGCTTGTTTCCAGTTCATGTACAAGCTCATAATTGCTATTGCTAAAGCCAAAATTACATCAGTGGACTTATCCATGTATTCAGTTCAGGAATCTCTAGAAAACCATTTATTCTTGGTGCTCTTAGTAACTAAAAAGCTGGAGTTTTTCTATTGACCTTGGGCAGGGAGCAATAGCATGACTTTCGCAGTTAGGTTTGGTTGACTGAAATAATGCTTCTTTTGCTACAGATATTACTCAATACAGCTCTGTCTGAAGTGTACAGGCACTGCTGAAGTTGAAAGATATTTGTGGGAGGGGTGCATCTGTTTTCAAATGGATTTAAAATATCATTGTCACAACATTCAGTGAAGTCTTTCATACACTAACTTTAATTTCTTTTTCTACTTTCAGATGGTTTCTTAAAGGGTATTCTAGTCCTATTGATTTACCATACAAAACTGAATCTAAATCCATCAGGAAAGCTGATAAGAAGATCCATTCAAACATCAGCATGGGTAACTCATGAGTTCCAGGAATGTCTTTTGCTAAATATCTTATTCAGATGAGCTGCTATCCTATTAAGTGTATTTGTACTGTTAAATTATTTTATCTGCAAAGATTATTTATCTCTTTATTACACAGCAATGGGATCCTGTCTAGCTGTGATGAATTACGAAAGTACTGTGTTGGAAGAGATAAGTTTCCAGGAAGGGGACAAAATTGAGATCCTTGGATACTTCATTGAATGCTTGGAATGGTTTCTTGGAAGACATGTGTTTACTGGGCAAATAGGTTTTGTAAAGACAAGTCATGTTAAAGTGGATTTATCTAAAAATAAGTAAGTTATATGTATTTAACTCACAAACAAAAAGACTTAGTCTCTTGAGTTTTAAAATGCTGAATGTTAATCTCAGGGTGTTGTGTTTTTGTGGGTTTTTGTTTGTTTTGTATTTTCTTTCTAATGAGAATGGTCATAGTATGTATCAGCCAAAACAAATGCAAAGAAACTGGAATATTAAGTCTGCTTAAATGTTGGAAAATGTTATCAGCCTGTAGCCAAGTTTCTTACCGGGAAAAGGGGTTGCTGTTGTTGTTAAACCTGGTTCAGTCTCTGTTCTTTGGATCACAAGATCCAAGAGGTTTTACTGCTGCAGAAAATTCACTATGTTCACTTTTCACTTGTCTTTCAAGATTTGTGTCAAAGCATCCAAGTTCTGTTTTTGACAGTGCCCTCAATTACAGGCCTTTTTTCATATGTGGCTACTCTTAAAAATAATTGCTCATAATGCAGAAAGCAAGCTGTAAAAAGTGTGCATTTCAGCGTGCATTGGCACCACTTAAATATGCTGCTCCTATTAATGTGTCTGGACTGTCTGCACACTGAAACAAGGAATTCTTAAATGTTGTTTGCAGGTCCACTTTACGTGTAACTTTAAGCTTATATTGAAAAACCAGTATCATAATGTCCTTAAAGCATTGTGCTTTTAATAAATTCTCTAAGTGTTGTACCATGACACAGACATAAATTACTCTGATATAGCAGAAACTGTTAGCTGCAATCATAGCTACTATCAGTTTGTATGTGTTTGCAAATGACTAATTTTGAACACGAGACATATAAATACTACAATACTTTCTCTAACAAGCTCCAGTTTGACTGATGCAGCAAACTCCTCAAGCCAAATCCGCTTTCAAGACACCTTCAAAGTTGCTCTTTTTTTTTTTCTTTCTTTCTTAGACCACAAGACCTGGATTTTCTTGATGCAGAAGAGCTATCTTTTTTTTCAAAAGAAAAAAATTTGGAAGAAATGACACATTTGTTGAAACAAACCTCCATCACAGATGTTTGCTCTGTTTATCAAATAGGTAAGGATGAGTTTTATTCCTTTTTACTGCACAAGATATGTGCAGTTCCTATATCCCTATTATAACTGATTTTTTTTTTTTCCTGTTTCAATGAGATTCCAGGCTTTACACCTACTTTGAAATATCTTGGTATTTAGTTTGACCATAGATATGGCATGTAAAAATCCTTGATATCAACTTTGCTCCTTTCCTGCTGATGCAAGACTTTTCCCAGCAGAGCATTTACAAATATTCTTTTATCTTTTTTCAGTGAATTAAACAGGGTTTTAAAAACTGTATTGAGCTGAACAGATCTTCAAGTTTTCAAATGTCAGAGTATCGCATTATGAGAGGCCGTAGGTTCACCCAAATACTGATGGCTTCTCATTTATCTTAGGAAAGTTGGCATAATAATTATTGAGAGCTAATGCAAACATATGCCTCTATATGCTTGATTTAACTTTCAAAGGTGTAGAAAAACAGCAAAATTTATTCACACAAAATAAAAATACATACTTTGAGCTGCATCATCTCTGATACAGCTGCTGTTTCTTGAAGTGCTCATGCTTTACATAAAGTAATTGGGATAACTGGAGTTTCATCTTTAAAGACTCAGTGTAAGGTAGTTTAATGTAATTGTCTTGCTGAACTGAACAGGAGCAGCAATTTTTTTATCCCACCGTAAGCCATTCTGTGGTGATGTATATGCTTGTCGAATATGTAACAAAGTTTTATCTCCATTAGTGCCATCCTAAGAGACAGGCCCACAGGCTCCAATTTGAAAGGAGCTGGCGTATAGATTTGACTTGGGTGTGTTGGTTTAATTCTGCAAATTGGTGTGTGTGTGGACAACAACTAAGGCACATCAGGCCTGAGCTCCAAAATGCGACTCACGTCAATGTGCAAAATGACTTAATGTCTCACCTTCCACGCTCAAGTGAAAAGCCTGAGAACAAATGCTCAGACCTCTATTAGGTACTGAAACAATCTCACGGGTTTAAAGGACATGCTGCTGGTTTTGCCTGTTGCATATTTTTCATCTATATCTTATCTCCTCCCTACTCTTTACAAGTGCCAACTTACTTCCACACTTCCCCCAGCTAATAGTCTCATAGTTACCACTTCTCTTAAGCTGCACAACTGATAAATATAACTGGACTTACCCAGAGCAAGTGTTTTCAATATTCACTTGGCGTTTTGTTGTGTCATCAGAGTAAATGGGTTCTAGATTCCTTCCGTCTGCATCAATGTGATGAGAAGTGTTTACTTCTGAATACTTCCTCAATCAGATATTTAGAGCATTAAGTTACAACTGTTGTAAACATTTGTGGCATTCGTCCACCAAAGTCAGGAAAGCATTTAAAGAAGGATATGCAGAAGTAAATACTCAGTGAGAAGTCATTCTTAGAGACTAGTAAAATAGCTTTCCATCTGTGTAAATAGACCTAGTTCTGTGAGGTTCTACTTTTAGATACCCTTCATACACTCAGTACCACTTATATTGCATCTAGTGTATAAAAGACAGTGAATATAATCCTGAAATACAGCATGACAACTGAAATACCTTGAGAAATATCTTCCACACAAAACAGTGAATCTCAAATGTTCTACAGAAGTGCTATGTTGAGCAATTAGAAGTAGACCTATAGTAGTACTGCCTACAGAATTCAAAGATATGCCATTTAAAAGGAAAGATAAATGCAGGGATTTTTCATCTGCATGCTGTTGGAATTGCCACAAAAGTCTGACATCCTTATCTATGCAAACTACTCTAAATATTTTATTTCCCCACCCCCCAGAAATGGTGCAAAAACTTATTTCATTAAGGGCTTTTTGGTACCTTACTTTCAGGACAGGTTGTGGGGAATGGTTGTATCTACACTGCCTACTTGTATTTTGATGCAGCGGTGATGCATCCTTCATGCACAACAGGCTGTCTCTAATTCTAGCTGCTGTGTGCAGATGTCTCCCCACCTCACTGAGCAGTGGTACGTGCATAATGATAACCATGTAAAAAGCAGTGAATTTTATCAGCAGGAGGATAAGTCCCTAGTATCTGCTAGGCTTGGGTCAAACTCAGAAATTTATTCTCTTCTAATCTCCAGGACACATCCAATTCATCTGACATAAAGAATTCTAAACTAGAAGCGCGCCTTATTTTAAGATATTTAAAAGTGAAATAGAATACCATAACTAACATGGCTTTTTGGTTTCTTACAGACCAATTAGAAGAACCAGAATTTCAGAAAGCTCATGAATGTGGTAATACTTCATATGCATACAATTTTTTACGTAAAATTAATGCGACTTCTGATATTTTTGGTATCTTTGCCAGATTTTCTCTTTCTAATGTCTCTTCACATTCAACCTTCTCTCATTGTTTGCTGTTCTAGGTTTTGCTGTAAGCCCTTCTCACTAGGTTTTGCTCTAAGACATTGTGGGTTTTCAGATATCAGATGTCTTTCTTGCACCTTGCTATCCAATTGCAAACTCTATGACTTATTTTTACTGCTGTGACACACACAAATGCACCACCCCTCCACCTGTCCATGCTGTTTAATAGGGCAAAATAGTGTTTACGGGGCACCTGGCAAGTGCTGACTCTGAATTCCAGCAGATTTTCCATCTAGAAAACTTCATCCCATTAAAATATCTCCTTCGGTGAATGTATTTATGAGGATGCAGAATTGTTTCCCTTTGGCATTTAGTTGCTAAGCTGTCACTATTATTACTTGTATTGTACTACATTTTTCTAAATACCAGTTTTTGTATTTATGATTCTGCTGAACAGTTTCATAAATGAGGTTCTAAGGAAACTGAGCTCTAAATCTGCAGCTTCAATAAGCTCCTGTTGATGTGCAGCTGTAAGCTTTACACTGACTGCAAGCAGTATCCCTAGTCCTTGGCCTACTACCTTGGCTGATTAACAGTGGGAGGACTAAAGAAATGATGGCATGTCAGTCTTTTTTTATATTTGTAAGATATTCAACAGTGTCAGTACTAGGAGAATTCAGATCAATGACCACGAACTTCTTAATTCTGAGAAAGTTCATCTGCGTCTACAGAGAATCAGGGTTGGTATTTCAATGAAAAAATAAATCTTACTACACATTACACAGGTGTGCCGGGCCATCCAGAGATAACATGGAAAGGAGAACAGAACCTTTGCAGGCACCCTCACAGCACCCACGTGAGACTTCAACAACACCAAGAGCTCAGTTTTATGTACCCTCCCGGCTCATCTGCCTTAGTTTTCTATCAAGGCACAGCCTTACTCAGCTCACATGCATACTCAAATTCACAGTTCTCATAGGCCTTAAGTCCACCCAGTATCCATGCCCTGGGGCCCTTTATCCAGCCTCCGGTTCAGACCTTGGGTCTTCCCAGATTCTGGACTTCTCCTGGTAGTCTAATTCTCCAACTAGTCTAATTCTCCTGCTAGTCTGAATTTATAATTCATTGGTATGTGTCTCTTGTTCATATACACCCATGGAGAACAGATATATACTCAGTGTGTACTTTTTTGAGTATATACTCAAACACAAACTAGTTTGAATTAACATTGGACTTCAGTTGGATTAGTATTGGATAAGGCACAGGGCCTGACTGGGCAAAGCGTATTGATCAGCAACCTGCTTATACATGGCAAGTCCCATTTATCCCCATTCCGCTAGTCTCCTGCACTTGTTCCTCCTCAATTCTTCTTAATCTCTCTATTTTCCACCTTTGGCTTGTGTCTTAGACATACTGTTAAGAAAGTGCAGTATGTTTGCAGTGTCTACCGATAAATGTTTTTGTTGGTCTAGCAAATATCTTTGTGTGCGTTCACCCATGAAGTTGTGACCTGTAATTTATTCTTGAATTTCAGAAATTCCATGTTCACACTCTAGCACCGGATCCACTAACAAGAATGGCAAGATAGAAGAATTCCTGAAGAACTTCAAGAATTTAGAGGCCACACAGGCAGAAGAGCCAACTACTGAAGTAAAGGATTCTGCTAGCTCTGCAAATATAGAAGTCTTTCCTCCACCTGATGGACCTTGCTTCCACATATGCCAAAATGATGTTCAAGCATCTGACATCTTTGAGTCATTGTTATCCTTCTTAGATAGGAGAGAGTATGATGGAAACTTCAGAAACCTCTATGATTTCTCTTATCCATTTATCAATAGCATGTTTTATGGGTTTTCAGAAGAAGATGATCTGGTTAGCTTTTTTAGATCAGCAAGGGAAGCGGCAAAGAAAGCAGGTATGTCATGGGCGCTAGCAAGGTTCTGCTTTCTCTTAGGTAGGCTCAGCATTAAAAAGCTGAAGCTTTCCCAGGCTCGGGTATATTTTGAGGAAGCGTTGGGAGCAGTAGCTGGAGGGTTTAGTGATTTGTACTTTGTAATCGCTCTTTATACAAATCTGACAATCATCTACTTGATACAGAAGAACAAAGAAAAATGTGCCCATGTTTTTGACAAGGCTACATCTCTTCTCATGGGAATTCCCAACTACATCTGCAGTGCCGATCTGGAGTCAGACATTCTAAAGTATGCTCTGAAGAGGGCAATTTTGAGCCAGAACAAACAAGCAGAGGCAAGGGCATGCTTTCTACTGGCAAAACACTACAGCGCACACAAACAGCATGAAGAGGCACTGCCATTCTTGGAAAGGTTTCAACTGTTGCTTGATGACTTGGGTTTACAAAACAACTTATCGAATGAAAGTTATTTCAAACTGGCGGAGTCCTACAATGAAAAGTGTTTGCCGCACATTGTGTTAAGCTGCATAAAGGTTGCCTCTTCCCAGAGCTCCAGGACTTTAACGGATTCCTTGAAAAGGATTGATTTAGTCATCAAAAATGCTCCCAAGCTTTATGGCCTGAGAAAACTCAGGCAAATACTACCATCCCAAATCGCACCTTACCTCATACAAGCACTTTCCTCCGTGTTTACTCATGAGCAGCAAGGACTACGCAGTACTATCTGCCTTAGCTTAGCAAAACTGTACAGCCACCACAAACAGTATGGAAAAGCCATTGTTTACATGATGAAAGCACTGGACTCTGTTTCTTGTAAGCCAGAGGAAACTATTGATTATTTGGTTTCACTTGCTTGGTTATACATTCTTTACAGACAATATGATGTGGCTTTAGCCATTTTAAATGCTGTTATAGACTCTTCATGGTGCAATCCTCAACAACTAGGCATCGCTTATAATATGCTTGCTATTGCTTTGAAAAGAACCAACAATACAAAGGAAGCTGCTGAGAGCTACTACAAAGCGCTGTGTCTCTCAAAAGAGACCAATATGACCCATAACCAAGCGATAGCCATGGGTAATTTGGGGGCTCTCTGCCTGCATGTAGCAGCCAGCAAGCTGGCAGAACATTATTATATCAGGGCAGTGAAGCTGTTCTCCAAACTTCCAATTATGGACTGTGGCCAAGACTTTATCCAAGTCCTCCTTCAGCTGGGATGTTACTACGTTGGTGGAAGTCAAAGAGAAAAAGGAAGGGTTTATTATGAATGGGCTTTTTTAGTTGCAATGGAGACAAGCCATCTGGAGAGTAAGTACATTTTTTTTTTTCTCTCAAAGCTACAAATTATACCCTGTTTGGGAACATTTGTTATATAGGTGTGTTATTGTTGTTCCTAGGTATGTTGCAGTTGTTCATTAAACAACATTTTATGTCCAGTTATGTGATAGCTATTGAAGTGATTGAAATCTTTTGTCTGTTCCATAATGGTGGACAAATAAATAGACATTGGTTTGTTCTTCTGGTGATACTCAGGTTTGTCAGAAATAATAAAGAAAATGAAATGTAATTAGTAAAAAATCCAGAGATTTCTATGTTCACTAATACTTAGAGTAGTTAAGATATCATTGGTAGTACAAACAGCACCAGACTAGAGTTTAAAGGTATGAAAACAACTGGTAATCTAGATTTATTTTGAACAAAATAGCTGTATTCAGAAAACTCATGCTATATTTATTTATTCTTGCTACCATGAATAAGGCATCTTATGCAGGTAAGGTGACTTACTATTTTATTTTGGAGATAAAATTTGAAGTAACCTCTGTGTTAACTTTAGGGGATGAGGAAACTGGCAGAGGAATCTTATTTTATTATTTTATTAATCTTATTATTTTATAATGTTATTCATTGACTGTGCTGAATTTGTGAAACGGTAAGAAAAGTTACTTTTCAAATAATTCTAACTTTGACTTCAAAATAGAGATTAATGTATTTCCAATGTATTCTCCCAGGTCAACTACAAGCAACTAAACTGCTGTGTCAGTTCTACAGTACAGTTGTTCCCAATGAGGCTCAGTGTGTCATCTACAATGAATATCAACTATCTTTAGCTAGAAAGATGTCCAACAAAGTTCTGGAGGGACAAATTTTGGAAACCATTAGTCAGCTCTATTTGTCTTTAGGAACAGAAAGGTAAGACATGCTGGATGACTTTGCCTTTATTCCGACTGTAATTTTTCTGCCACACTAAAGAATATCGATTTTTGCAACAGCTGAATAACTGCTGTGGTGGGTTTGTTTGTTGTGGTTTTTTGTGTTTTGTTTTGGTTTGGTTTGTTTTTCCCACTCTGCTTTGCCAATACACTTTATTAGAACTGAGGGGTACAGTGTTAATGAAGACTTCAAATTTTTTTTAAGTAACTGTCATTTCACAAGGGAGACAAGATGTTCAGCAGTGATTAGCACCAGTCCAAGAGCCAAATTATTTTAAAAATCTATGTAAATGTGTTTAAAAATTATATGATATGACTGCTGCAGCTCTGGAGTTATTGCTGGCAGGTGACTTGTTGGCGATGATAGATTTTTTTTTTTTTTAACAAGGCAATTTTTCCATTAGAAACCAAATGGCATATTCCAGTCAGTTCAGAGGTCAGACATTAAAGTGTTTCTATGTGAGTGTTTCTCTTTGAGGAAATGCTTGTGGTGTGTTTGTGGGTTTTGTGTGGTGGTTTTTGCTATTTTTTTTTTCTAAATGTATTTCAACACAAAAACCGTGCAAAACTACATAGTATCAGTCTTCAGTGTCTATGCTGCTCTTATTTTCAGAATATCATTTTTTTGCTTTGCTTTATTGAAAAAACAGACTGCACCAGTCAATTCATAGTAACAAAGAGGCGTGGGGGTAACTTACAGGTTTCTCTAGACAATCTTTAAAGTGTTTTTTAAGGCAGCTTTGGGTTTTTTTGTGTGCGTGTGCTTTTTTTTGGTTGTTTGTTTCTTTCTTACTATATTTAACTTCAGAGAGTCACTTCAGATTGGGGTGTTTTCAGGTATGCCTCCTTAAGTATGAAAAAAAATATATTCAGTTGTGGAAGAGAGTAGATGATTATTTTAGCTTTAAGTGGCTGCAGCCACTTTCCTAATGTGTCACCTAATTTATTTTGCTTTTTTTCTGTGCTGTTTAATGACATAGTTGGTGAAAAATCCCTTGGAGACGCTGAAGACAAAGGGGCTGGTTTAGATTTCAAACTACCTGGAATTTGCAGAAGGATTTAACCAGCTGGAAAGGCTGCTGCTTTGTGTGCATATAGTACATGGAATTCATGTATCCTAGGAGCCTGGCACCCAAATAATATTGGCTATGTAATCTTAGGAGACTGACAGACAGTAGCACGTACTCAGTATGAAATTAGACTATAGTATCGCAGTATTCTTTGAGCTAACAGTCCCGACTAACAAGGATATGTGGCATTCAGTAGTTGGGCTGAGTTGGACTATAACTACTTCCTTGCCTTTCCTCATGTTAGAGGCTTGTTAGCAAAGAGAAAACTGAAATGTCAGGCTTGTTCAATGGATCTTTACTTACTTTCATGAGTATAAGAGGAGTGACAGGTCTCTTCAATTTCTGAAAGAATCAGTCAGTGGTAATTTTCTTTTCTCCCCTCAGATGAGGTACCTTGTTGAGACAGAACTGAAGTCTTGCTAGTGTGAAATACAAGGGAGCATATTATTTCCAATTCTTTTTTGTCTTTTGGGAGGTTGAAATAGGCTGTTTTAAAGATGCACTACGTAAGAATTCACTGCAAATGTGCAGTTCATTTTACATTTTAACATGTTGGTGTCTTGTGCTTGGAGGAAGATGCACCAGGTCAAGGTGATAGGAGCCTATNCTACAAATGCTGATTAGTTTGAATTATGCTTGAGTCTCAGGCCCAGGTGACATTTAGGAAAAAAAAAAATTACAAAATTTATTTCTGAGATTTGTAGAAAAAAACCCCACCATAAATGATAATCATTAAAGATAGTGGTAAAGAGCTAAAGATGAGGGAATATTTTTTTCAACCTGTCACTAGTCTGAAGTGTAGGGGAAGGATGCATCTAAAATAAACTATCCTGAAATAATATAATGTGATAACAATCTAACAGGAAACATAGATTGAACAAAAAAAGGAAGACAAAAAAGACCAATTTCATTAGTTACTAATGGAATATACCTAAGAAATTCTAATTGTGCATTGAATAGAGGAAAAAGATTTTTTACATTAAAGGGTTTTTGGTTTTGAAGAAAAATATTCCCAATTCTGAAGAACCCAGCAGTGATTAGCAGTTTTCCCCTCTTTCAGGGCCTACAGGTCAGCTCTGGAATATACCAAAAGAAGCCTTGGCATATTTATAGATCTCCAGAAAAAAGAGAAAGAGGCATATGCTTGGCTACGGGCAGGAAAGATATATTATGTTTTGAGGCAGAATGAGCTTGTGGATCTTTATATTCAGGTATGTTGTCAACACTTACTGGCATGCACATGTTGTCATCATGCTGCAGGTGACACGGTAAGAGAATAAGTAATTCGATATAATGATCCCAGAGATTTTGCTAACTGATGTTCTGAACATCTAGTAACACCATTTATGTAATGCTTAACAGCTGAAAGTCTCGGCATTTTCTAGTGGTGCTCTATTTTAATCTGTTGCTTGGCTCTGGAAAGATTTTAAGCAGTGACCTTTCTTAGTATCTGATGTAAATTGTGTATTTCTTCATCTTCTACCAGCTCTACAGCACCACGGCAATCTAACCATGCATACTACATGCTCAGTCATCTCTATAGCTTCTAGTCAATCACTGACATATTTGGGGAATTAGTTTCTTCCTTTTTAAACAGGTTAAAAATACTTCTCTCCCATTTTAAGGTAGAGTGCTCCCTTCTGGTATAGAACCTGACGTAGTAAGAACTGAGTCTTGGCTGGTGTCTGAGTGGTACCAAAATACGATCTCTAAATAAAATAATCAGACACCTCTTAAGATGTTTTGAAAAAAATCTACAAAGCAGGAAAACAGGAATCAAGTTCATGTTTAAAATGTACTGAGACAAAATACGTGGGGCTACTTTAATGAATTATTTTCTCAATTCAGTTGCATTTTTGACTACTTACCAGGAAAACTGAGTAAATGCCTTTACAAGAAAGGATTGTGGTATAGGCCTGTGGTTTTTTTGTTTGGTTGGTTTTTTTGTTTGTTTTGTGTTGTGTTTTTTTTTTCTTTGTCTTTCACTAAGTGATTTTTAGCTGATACCCTCAAGTTAGTCACCTGATGGTACAAAAGCCACATCAGCATGGGGGATGATTTCTTTTGCATTTGCCTTATTTCCTCCAAGAAGAGGAGTGGGCCAGCAACATGTATGTGTATTCCATACTGTGTGTGGATGGAACCTTGTATTTAGAGCAGAGTCAGTCCCTGTCTGTGAGTAAAGCCTCAAAGCAGGAATCTTCCCACTAAAAGACTGGCCACTGTGCCAGTAATTAGTGCAACTCATCATATCTTAACTTGCATGTAAAATACGGCTTCCATAATGTGATGCAATAGTGTTTTAGGTGCTTGAAGCCAAAACAGGTGGACAAAGATCATGCTGCCTTTGTGCTTAAGCAGAGAGCTGGACTTGTATTAATTGAATGCAATTTGAAAACCAAGATCACAAAGCCAAAGCAAGATTCTTAATCTTGCTTCATGTAAAAAAAACCAGGATAGTAGAGCTGCATTTATTTAAATAATTGACTTCACAGGCTTTTAAATCAGAACTGTTAGCAATATATAACTTGCAGTTACAATTTATTTCTATGATAAATTCAATCTAATTCAAATGTAATATGCTGCAGCTATCAAATACAATTGTTTTTAGAGTGTGATGTGCTGACAAAGGTAGCAGGACACTATTGCCAGAAAAAGGGAGACCATAACACTGCATGTACCCAGGCTCTTGTGTTCCTTCTTCAGCAGCTGCCACTGGCCTGCTCAAGAGCAGCATACCAATAACGGAGCATGGTCTCATCAAATATAGCCTTTCCTATCTTATAATGAGAAGAGAAGCATTAACAAGATCTTTTTCAGTTGCTTATATATATATATATATATGTGTGTGTGTGTGTATATATATATATATATTTTTTTTTTTAACCAAGAAGCTTCCCAGACTTATTTTCTTCTTTCCCCATTCCTTGTTTGCTTTTCAGGTTGCTCAGGATGCTGCTCTTTACACAGGAGATCCAAACTTAGGAATGGAATTGTTTGAAGCTGCCGGAGACATATTTTTCAATGGTACTTGGGAAAAGGAGAAAGCAGTGACTTTCTACAGGGTTTGTGCAGTTTTTCTACTGCATTGATAGTTATGTACTCTCCCGTCTTAGCACGTGTTCCACAAATGCTGAAGCAAAAGCTGATCCTCTCAGCAAACATTTTATAACCTATTGCAGCTGAGTACTTTGTCATGGTGTTAATAGATACCACCTGTTGCAACTCCTCTTCTGGCTGTAAAACATGTAATCAGCAAAGTGCAAAATGAAACTATAAATTGCTTCACATGGCATAAATGGGAAGCACCTTGGGGTTCAGTTGTACCTAAGCTGTTATGCATTTCAGGACAGGGCTCTTCCGCTTGCTGTTCAGACCGGGAACAGAAATACCGAACTCAGATTATGCAACAAACTGGTGGAATTGTTGGTGAATCTGGAGGCATATGAGGAAAGTCTGGAATATGCAAGAGCATCTCTCACGCTCAGTGTAAATTTAGGTAAGGCCAATTTCAACTACAGCTGAATGTGACTGATATCTCTAAAATATGGCAGAATTCTAAAAAGTTTTCTCCCTTTGATTTCAGTTAGGTTCCTTGCCAGGATTTTGTAACAATATAACAATTGCTATTTGTCTCCATTCAAGCATGCATAACTTTATTGCTGCCTTTTCTAACTCCAAGTTCCTATGGAAAACCCTTGGCAGAGCACATAATTAAATCTGGGATTCCAAGTCCAAACTGAGTGTGCTTCTAACAGCTAAGATGTAATACTGATAAATCATATTGTCCCAAGAGGCTTTTGAGTGTCAAAAACTTCTTTCAAATTTGCTCAGAGCCTTGCTGGTGAACTAACCTAGGATAAAGTAATCAAAACTGATAGGGTTGGTTTCAAAAATTACTGTTCTTCAAATTTGAGAGCTCTTCAACTGATTAAGAACTCTCACCCTTCCATACAAGCACAGACAAGTCATTTTTGTCAGTTTGAAATTCATCTTTTTGTAATATTTTTTGATGTAAAGTATGTACTGAGAGGGGCAATGGAGTCTTTAATCCCATTAGCTTGCTTTCTTTCATTAATTTCAAAATAATCCATTCATATTCCTTGTAGGTAGGCACAGGGTGTATATATCTAGTCATGAGAGATCAATGTAGTTATGTCTTAAGAAAATCCCAGATGCTGTCAAATCCTGCAGTGGGAAATTTAGGAATTCTGTGGGATTTTTTTTTTCTTAAAGGGCATGTTTTGTCCATGTATCTCTTGAGCAAAATTAGTTTTATTTAATAAAAGCTCAGGAAATACCATATAGAAATAAAACAAGAATTAGCATAGATGTATTCTGATTTGAGATAATTTAACTAATTTGTCTGTTTGTTTTTATCATGACTCATGCATTATCTCATTAGGAAACCAGCTAAATGAACGAATAGCTTACCATCGGCTGGCTGCCATCCATCATCATTTGGGTCACTGTGAACTAGCTGAGCACTTTTATTTAAAGGCCTTGTCCCTCTGTTCCTCTCCTCTGGAGTTTGAGGAGGAAACATTATATTACGTCAAGGTGTACTTGATCTTAGGAGACATTATATTCTACGACCTTAAGGTAAGAAATACCAAAAACTTCTGCAGAAAATCATAACATTGGGTAATGTTTCATAACATCAGGTTTTACCACATTGTTCTTTTTCATTTAGAATGAAATGATGTGGGAAAACCTACTGAAGTTCAGAATCTATATTATTCTCCTTTGCTATCTGATGAACTGAGCTTGGATGTCCTCTTATACCAGTTGTACTACAGAGGGTACTCTGTGTCTCTTATTTCAGGATCCCTTTGATGCAGCAGGCTACTATCATTTGGCACTTGCTGCTGCCATGGACCTGGGCAATAAAAAAGCTCAACTGAAGATTTACACAAGACTTGCAATAATCTACCACAACTTCCTTGTGGATCGGGAAATGTCTCTCTTCTTCTACCAAAAGGCAAGAACCTTTGCAACAGAGCTGAATGTTAGGAGAATAAACCTAGCTCCTCATCAGCGTTTAAAGAGTTCATAAGCATCTTTGGAAAACGCAGTCTAACAGCTACAGAAGTACTTAGAGAAATATTGCACTGGCTTTGTAGGAGGATGCAGAATGTATTCAGTTGTCTCATTATGCATGTGGTGTAAGGCAGAGCTCAGCATCCCAGACTAAATTACCAGTTTATATGACAGTTGAACTACATTTCGTTGTCTCCAAGATATACAGTCTAGTATTTGTTGTTGAAGGATCAGCCTGTGAACTAAACCAAAAACCCAACAGTCTTTTTTTAAACTAAATTATTCTTTGTTCTTTTTGCCTAGTTGGATAATGAAAAATGATCAATGCATAGATGCAGTGTAAAATATCTAATAAAGTGCTAGAGAAGAAACACTCCATACAAGTTGTGGCTTTCTTTGCATGACCTAGTTCTTACATGACCTAGATCTATCATATTTACTTGCAGTCATAAAAAAATTTGCACAAGCGTGTTAGGTGGGTGTCACATCCCACCCTCAGGTATGAGGGGGGGTTGAGAAGTGACTCGGGTTCGTGGTCCCCCCCACCAAGTTGGAAAACAGTGCATGCAGTACTTAAGGTCTGTAAACAAAAGGCTTCTGTTTTGCAGCTTGGCCCAAATGGTGTATGATTCGGTGGCAGAAGGATTTGTGTTATTGTAGGCTCAACCAGTAAACATTAGAAGTTTGCAGCATATGTGGGGCTGTAAATCTTACATTACTATGTTATGTATAAAAAAGAAAGCTAAAATGTAGAAATACGGGAAAGAAAGAAAAGAGAGAGATTTTTGCCATCCTTATGGCTCCGCTTTATGTGTGATGGAGTTCACAGTCTCGGATCCAGTGATCTGTGGCATCCTCTGGTGTCTTGTTCAGTTCATGTGGTGAGACTGGTGGGCAGAGTGGTACTGAATGTACCATCTTCTGTGGCTGGATGAACTGGTTTTGCCACAATGTTTCAGCCATTATCAGGATCAGTGTTTAACAGTGGGCTATTTGAGAACTGGTTTGATCCATTTCCCCGTATATCATCCCTCATTTCCTATCAAATTCATCTACTGCAATACTTATAGGCACTGATTAGATTTATCTTCTAGTTCCTGAAAACAATTATGTACATTTTATAACTAAATGGTTTCCAGAACTGAAGTCTCTAGTGATGTGTAAGTTGTGGTTGTAAGTTGTTGTAAAATTGAAAGTTTTGCTATTCAGTTGTCTTTGAGTCTTCAAGCTAAGTTCCTGATTCAGACTAGTGCCATATGGTCCCACTAAGCATGGTAAAGTAATTATCCCATATATTCCTTGTCTGATATGGAAATCTTGCATGATCTCTGCAGAGCTGAGAAAATTGTGGAGGTTACTCTCTGTTCATTAACTTGTTTTTCAGTGATGGGAAATCTATTTTAAATTTCATTTGGCTTTCAGACTAGATAAATTTGTAACCTCTCCCTGGTTCTGATTGCTGTAATCACAGGCAGTCTCTTTGTATTCTGGGAAGGGAAGCTACACTTCCCAATCTGGAATTCAATTATACTGATAAGACCTATCTTCTTTCTTGCATTGATACTTTATCTTGTTGCTCTGATTCCACAAAATTTTTGCTTTCATAGAAATACAGTTATTATTAATTCACCCTTTAATGTAAATTGTGCTTGGGCAGCACATAGCACACTGAATTTTTTGGGCATTCCTTTCAAGCCAGTTGACCGGCATATAAAAATGTGCTCTGGTGACAGAGAAATTCTGTGTTTTTTCTGCTCAATGTGGTTAAAGTGGGTCATAGGCATGGGATTTCAAAGAGCTGCATTCTTATTAGATACATAAATGCCACTTCAGGTTTTTAAAACTGTTTCAAAACCTATTAGACCTTTAAATATATCTTTTTCTCCAGGAAGCACATCATCATTTTATGATTCTGTGATAACAAATGCAACGCACTTGGACAACAAGGTTGGAGTTTACAAGTTCTAGGAAGAAGTGAATTTGGGCCAAAGGATTTTACTGTTCTGTTCCCTTCAGTTAGGCACGGTAGGATTCATATTCCCTTCAGGAGACACCTGCTAGATGGCCCTAGTCTCTTTAGCCTCAGAGAACAGTCAGTTGTCTACAATATGGAATTCTATAGGTGCAGGTCCTGGTGCAGCTCTTTATAAATGGATTATTTGAGATATTATAAAACCCTGATTTCCCATAGCTGTTATGTAAATGATCACTTTTGGCTAGATAACTGGTACAACATTCTTCTAGCTTAATGAAGCAAAAAGGAAGAACAGCATGGAGTCTAGATAGGGTATAAAAGGCATATGTCTCTAGAGTCTGTTGGTTAGCAAAGACAGTGAGGGACACAATGTTTGAATGATAAATGAAAAAAGGACATATGAAGCAGTTGTACATTCAGAGGGCTTCTACCCAGAACTAGTTATATAGGTTGTCTGTAGCAAAAGTTCGATACTCTTAATGAGCCAAAAAAGCCCTGCTGAGCTGTTAAAAGCTCTGCAGGCGCTGACACACTGTAAGTATTTGTACTTGATTTGAAATAACGAGGTTCTGCTTCCAAGAGGGCATGAACTAGTGTCTATGAGCAGCTAGGTATCTAAAACCTTGTTAGATATAGTTACCTGTGGTGGTTTCTCATCCAGTAATGACATACATTGCCAAGTGTCACCCCTTCACTTTTAAAATGGTATTATAGAGAAAGGAATAGTAGTGATGCTATCATGGCATGGAATACTTAATTATTGGAAAGGAGTGACCTCAACCCCCATCCATTCCTCAGCCTGTAGAAGCTCACATTTCCAAAAAGGAAAATACAAAGTATCTTTCTTAGTAGGTGATGGGCCTACCATCTCCTGGTTAGATAAAAAGGCATGTCAAACTCCACATATACTATAGATGTGTGGAAAATGGAGTGCAGCCTTGTCCTCTCAGGGTTAAGGAATTCACTCTGGAGCACAGGCAGGCTGGGCTCCATCACCCGTGCTCTGAAAGTCTTGCATTAAGCACCTCTGCATAACCTATAGTCTCTGCAGTGGAAACCAGCACACGGGATTCCTGGTCATTGTGTATCCATTTCTCTCTTTTTAAAAACAAAAACAAAACAAAAAACCCACAAAAAAAAAAAAAAAACAACCCTAGGGTAAGCCTCCGCTTGGTTCTGAGGTCCCCATTTTTGCAACTTTGGCCTCTTTGGAGAAGTTAAGCCTGCTTCATGGTGCTTTTGTGTTCTGTTTTTTGTTTGTGAGTGGGTTGTTTTCTTTTTTTTTTTTGGGGGGGGGGGGGGGCGGGTGTTTTTTTTTTTTTTTGGGGGGGGGGGGGGGCGGGTGTTTTTTTTTTTTTTTGGGGGGGGGGGGGGGGGGGTTTTTTGTGTGTGTGTGTTTTGTTTTTTCTCCCCCCTTTACATTTTGGGCAGGACCAGCTGAGAGCGCTCCCGCCACACGGTGGCAGCCTCGACCTTTTGAGCGGTGGCCGCAGCCCCGGTGGTTTAAGCAAGGGGCTCGGGAACCTGGAAAAGGACCAAACTCTTCCTCTGTCCTTCCTTTCCAACTAAAATCTAATACCTGTGAAAAACAAACAACAAACCACCAAAAAAACCAAAACACAACACAAACACAAAAACTCCTCCTACACCCCCAAAATGCAAACTAAACCAAACAAAAAACCCGACAACACAACATTGAAACATGCTCCAAAAAACCCTTTCAAAAATGATGACCTAGAGCTTCAAGCCCCTTCACCTGGACAAGATAAATATAGATCTTCCCCCATGAGCATCTCCGCTCTAAGAAAGCAACAGAGCACTGTGGGGAGCAAAAGGAGTTGATGATAACAATTCTAAGCTACTTTGGAAAGCTTAAAGTTCTGATAACTGACTTGTCCACAACCTAACAGGAAGCTGGATGCTCTGAGGTAGTACACAGCTTTATTTGGTAATAGGAAAACTGGAGTGCAAATACAGAATACTGTGGTAGAGAAGAAACTTAGTAATGAGGGGAGAGGCAGGCATGTGCTGAAAACTGTGGGTGTTAGTTTAAAACGGTTGACTTTTGACAGCTACTTCTTTTGTCAAGAGAAATTGCTTTGTATGAAGCTGGTGCAATAGCATCCTAAGCGGTGACATTCAGGATAATTAATCTACAGATTAAACCACTTTTTCTGAAACTGTACCAAAGATCTTAACAGAGTTAGTAGCTGTTTTTCCACTTAATATAAATTGCCTGTCCAGTGTTATTGTCTGCTGATGTGCTAAGATGTTCCTCTAAATATTTTGCTTCTAAGGCTTTTCTGCCTTCATTTTGCCATTTCAGATAATGAAAGGGAACAAATGTTTAATTTCACAGAAAACGCATCTCTATTTGGCACTTTAATCACCAAGTGGCAGGTTAAGTTGCCTTTGTAGTGCACTGACACACTAAATGGATTGTATCTTTGCGTGAAAAGGCAGCTAAACAAGATTATTTTTACTTACAATATCATAAAACTTATAGGCCATTTAGAGGCTGAATCAGAGAGCTTTGTGCTGGAAAGCTCTCGAAAATTTTCAGCAGGTGTTTTTTCCTGATGTAGCAGATGTACAAAATCGGCTCAAAGTACCCTTTCTCTGCCAAGTCAACAGAAGGGAATTTCACCATTGCATGGAAAATATTTAGTTTTTTGGAAATTAGAATGCATATGATAAATGGAGCATTCTTGCTTTTCTAAAAATAACATGGACTCCTCCTGAATGTTTCCTGAAGCGTATCTAACACCGCTGGCTGGTGTTGGATACTTGTGTTCTATCAGTCAGGTTATAAACCAAGAGAGAGGAAACTTCTCAGGGGCCAATCCATTCCTAAATTGGGGAAAGAGTTTATCAAGAATTACGGACCATTATCTACCTGTTCACATTTTGCTTAAAGTGCAGATATATTTCTGTGTGCCCACATTTTCTAATATAGGCCATAGTTATGTGCTTGAGACACAACACACCTGTTTCTTTCTCTCCCTTGGGAGGGAGATTTAACACAGTCCTAGTGTAAGTGGGCACTTATTGTAATATCAGAAAGCAACAGCATATGGGTATCACGACATCAAAGGAGAGACACAAAGTAACCTTAAATAAAATAATGCCTCCTTTTCTGAAGTTCTTGTACATTTTGGCCTTTGGTCATGAATAATGGTGGGAGGGATTATTTTGGAGAAGAATTAGGGGCTTAGGTCTAGTGATGTTCTGAAACCCCAGATTAATTTCTGGATTTTTCCTTAATTTCTCTGTAGCAATTCATATCCATTTAATAACATTAAAAAATTTCCAAATACTGATACACTGTTGTTGTTCAGTGGCAAATCAGCAAATATCCATATTTCCTTGAAACTCTAATGTAAACTAAGTACTTTTAGTCTACTTTCCTTCTAAAGAGTATCTTCAGCCTTGAACAACCTATTGTTTATTGAAGCAATTTAATTCTCCTAGTTAAATGTGGTCAGGATGTTTTGTCTCCTGTTTAAAAAGCTGATGTTAGTACTAACTACGCAGAATAATCCAAATTATAAATAAACAAGGTAGTAAAATAAATACATCTACATGAAATTATTCTCTAAAAACTATTGCTTTTAAAAATTTAATTATTGGCATAAATTCTGTAGTTATTTCTTTGGTAAAGTGATACACACTGCAATTTTCTTTAAATCCTGAAGCCTTGTCTCATATTGGTCAAGACTTATATGATATAAAGACTTAGTTAAAATTCATGCATTCTTGTACTGGAGAGTCAAAATCACAAGAAAACACTTCTAAATTGCTTACTAAGTAATCTGAAAAGTGTGTTTTCTTTTATGCTCTGCTGTAGGTCTGTCAATTATACACTGTATAAAAGTTCTTTTTTCTGTTCTTCCTGCATACCAGAGATAACAGTAGTTTCACATGCAAACATACAGCTGAGTAAATACGTTGTTCACGATGAAGTAAAGGTAATTATATGACCATACTATTACTCTTTTATTATCCCAGATTTCAGTCATTCATTAAGTTTCACACTTTATTTTACTTATTGATAAGTGCAGGTTTCTTAACATTTTCAAAGACTTGTAACTTCAGGAAGTTTCAAGAAAATAAGAGGTGTGTGTCAGAAGTATCTTAGCCTAAAAATCCATCCTTTACTAGCAAATTTTAGTTACTTTCTTCATTTCTGACATTTTTTCTTCTTTCACAGGTAAGTGGAATTTTTGGGTAGAATCACTTTGTTAGATTTATCTGTTTCCTTTTTCTGCCTATCAGTTGATCAATATGTATAAGTTTGTGTCTGGGATTTTCTGGGTCATTGAAGAGATGATGACACTTTCTTATTAAACCAGAGAAAAGTTGTCCTCATTGCACCTTTTGCCAATTACATTTGCTCTATTGCTTTCCTTTTTTAGACACCATTTTCACTCGGGTTTAAGTCTGCCAGGCTTTTCATTGCACTTGCTGGATCCTGGGTGTCTGCCACATACCAGTTAATGTTGGAAAAAAATCAATTCTATTTCTAAGAACGAGTCTAGAGAAAACTGCACTAATTGGTCAATGTTTATTTTAAACCAAATGAAGTCTGGTTACCTGTTCTCTATGAAGCTTTAGTGGCAAGGAGCACTGGTTTAACAGCAAAGTAGAGTTGCTTTAGGACTGGACTTTCTCCTATCAAAAAGTGTTCCTGTCATAAGCTTTTAAAAAATTGCAACTTGCATAGGAAAAATGTTTTGACACGTGCTACCAAAATCGTATGCCTGCTGAGTAAGCTTGAGATACTTGCATCTTGTGGGGGTGAGCAGGCTCTGCCATGCATAAACTTCATGTTCTTACAAGTATGAAGCAAATAAACCTATGAGACTTCCAAAATAAAATAAGAGAATAGCTTTGAGAAGGATAAACAAAGCTTATCCTCTGCTCAAAATGAGGAAGAATGGGAAGTGAGCTACTTTAGAAGGTGCTGCTATATCATATCCACTCTCCCATATTGCAATCATATATTAGAAGTTTCAGAATTCTCTGTTGCATTTTGTTAAACAGCCAAAATCACACCCTTTCTAATTGGCAAGAGGTAAAACTTAAAGCAGTGCACTGCTTTAATATGTTTCTCTATGGTTCTGGTCTTTGTAATGTGCAAATAGCTGCAATTTTGCAAGCTGCTTGTTCAGTGCTTCTGAACTTTACTATAAAGTCTTTACCTGCACTACCCAAATGTATTAGTTGATCTTTTCTGAACTCTATTTTTAAATAACTTCTGATAAATTAGTCCTGTATTAAATAAGCTGGATACGGTTTATAGTGAGTTAAATGTAATATAAACTTTGAGCATTTAGAAATGTTTATATTGCTGCCTTTGGACCTCCGTGTTCACAAGTTAAGGTTTTATTTTACTCAGTTATGGAGACTTGGACAATATGCCACATTCTCCGTTCCCATAAATCAGCTGAGCTATGTTAAATAAAGCTCCACTTCTGGGTCAAATTAAGAATTTGAAATTTGGCAAAGTTCTGTATCTAACATGACATTGCCTTGCCACAGGAGATCAGAGCTAAGTTGTGAGGTCCTGTATAAACGTCCAAGTTGAAGGGACTCCTGGAAACGGAGAGTTTATGTGGGCTGAGAGTCTGAATCTTCCTCTCATCCGAGAGCTGCTGAGCAGCCCTGGTGTGTGGCTGTTTTCCCGTGTGAGTCTGGAGAAGCAGGTTGTGTGGGCATGGACAAGCTGGACAGACTTCCTCACCATTGTGTTTGCACTAAGCTGTGTGAGGAGCGCTTCTCCACAGGACGTAGAAGTTTTGGCATATTCCTACACGTCACTCTTGGTTGTCCTCTCCGTGACCTTCCCTTCCTCTTTACTGTTCTACAAAATATTAGAGGTTCTACTGGGAAGAAGACTGCAGAGTAGGACACATTTTACAGGATTTGGTTTATAAGACCCATTAGAGAGGCCTGGTTCTGGATGAAGGTTACAAGTGCATGCTCTAAAACCAGTCTCTCACTTTCCTTATTTCCTCATACTTCAAGATCCTCTAGAACTTATTATTTTTATTGTCTGAAAAACAAAACAAACAAACAAAACCCCCAAACAAAAAACCCTAAACAAAACACACACTCAAAAAGCCCCACAAACAAGCAAAAACCCCTCAAATCAGCAAACAAACAAACAAACAAAAAAACCCAAACAACAAACTGAACTATAATCCATCATTGGCTGATTCATATTTCTGTAATGAGAGCCCTCTCCCATTCCACAATTCATAAGCCAAGATATTGCATTCTTTGTTTACATTTTCATGAAGCTAATCCTTCGCTAATTTTACTGGAGTGTGATTTTGACAATTTCTGCTTGGATTCCTCCTACTTTTGTCATCTTATGCAGTAACCTTGGACAGTTAGATCTATCAGTTAGACACGGATAATGAGAGGATAATTTTATCCTGCTTTTAATTTTGAATGTTAGGAAGACAGCGAATTGTAAAATTGAGCCTCCAGTTCCCCTGAATTAAGGGAAAATGTAATGGAAATTGTAAATTATTTTTATTTCTCAAAAATGGTATCAAGGCATGTTTTCACATATTCTTTTGTGATTTCAGAAATTTTAACTTAAAGCTGAAACAGCTTAATATAAAGGTTCAGATTAAGCAAGTACATTCTCTAGGTCACTCAGCCAGTTTAAAACAGTCTTGTGAGCATCTAGCAGAATATGCGTCTTGTGTTTTATTAAAGTAACAATGCACGTGGGATATTCAGCAGTGTTTTTTTCCATTGTGGTCAAAGTAGTTTGGACAATTCAAACATAATAAAACCAGTATAATTGACACTTGAAGATCCTTTTTTTTTTTTTTTCATTTTTGTCAAAGACAGTGTTGCTATATTGCTCAGAAGAGAGGACTACATTTTTAATCTACAAAAAATCAAGCATAAATCTCTAGAATAAATTATGCAAACAGTTCCTTTCAGTCTACAAAATAATTGTCAACTGGATAAGCATGGCACAACAATGTACCTTGAATATCTCCATTGCATGTTCAAAAGTAGTATATTTTTTTCTTACGGCATTGATTAGTTACACCATAGCAATTAAAGAATAAAGCCACTAAAACCACTCCTGTACTACCAGTAAGAGAGTTTAAGTGAAGAGGCTCAGATTGTTAAGAGAAAAACGTGTATGCCACTAAGATTTGAGCATTCATTAGCTAGAGTCTCGTGTGAAGCCCTTGGCAAAAATTATATGTAACAAAAAATGTGTAACACAAAGATGGAAGATTGCAGAGCCAAGATGTGAGATGATTTGTCTGTTTTCAAGATCTGAGGCTCCTTTATTCCTTTACTCCAGCTCAGAAATTGGTGATTGTACTTTTGCAAACACAAAATCCATGTTAAGATTTTAGCCCTATTTTTATTTTGCTTAAAGTGACCACAAAACTTACTCATACAGTAGAAGGAGTACTGTCCACTACATAAGACATGTGAAAACAAATTTTTACACCTCATGGACTAAAATACCAAAGTTACAACCCCGGAGTTACAGCCCAGGCCTACAGGTTCAGTCATCCGAGTCTAAATGTCTCAGATATGCACGCAATCTTGGCCAATGTCTGAATTTTTACTGTCGTGCTTAGTTGCTTTATCCTATGTTATGGGGTGTGGTGGAATATCAATGTTTAAAATCATCCATATCCTGAGGCAATACTTCTGAATAAATGGTAGGAAACAAAATGGATTAAGTTCATTCAACTTTAGAAAATATCTGAAAATAACCTGAAGCTATTTTTCTTCCTTTCAAATGCTCAATCCATTAAGGGGAGGTGGCTCTTCTTTGCTGGGTGGAGTTAAGTATCACTTTTCATTTGGTCCATATATTAAAATTATGTTCATTCTTTAATTTAATCTTTCATGAATAAAAATGAACTAATAAAATTCTCTGGAAGAACTCACCATGCAAGTAAACCATTTCGTTATTACAGAAGCTTAAATCATCACCTAGAAATAGATTTATGCACTTATAATTGAACTTATTAAAATAAAAGATCCTGTTACAGATTTATTTCACATACCCTTTTCCAAAGAACATACAAATCTGATTCAATCCTAAAAGCCTACTCTCGGACCTTATTATTATAAAGAGTCCACTAGAAAAATGTGAAGTCTCTGTGGCTTGGATTTGACAACAACATTGCAACTCCTAGATTACCATTGTCCTTATACTTTGTGAAATCTGTAAGCAGTCACTTAGGTAGCCACCTTTCTTCTGGAACCACAAGGACCTCAGAAGTGGGATTTAATAAAAACAAGACATAATACATGCCACTGGTGTGAGACTGGCAGTAGGAAATACCCAGATGGTGGTAAACTGTCTTGGAGCTCACACGTCAAAGTTTTCCCGGATAAAGACTTTAATGGGACAGTGGATGAAGGTGAAGTAATAAATGCCAAACTATGTAAAACAGTGTCACATCATACAGTCTCTTATATATGAATACATGCTATCAACACGTGATTTACTAAAAATTTGAAAATAAGTTATTGAGACTTCATACTGTCAAAATGGAAAGGATGTCTAACAGCAGCCATCAGAGAGATAATTTTGGGCCTGTTTACATGTTTTGAAGAAATCGGGATGTCTATAATTTGCTGACAATGGCAAATTGAAAGGGGCTAAATGCACTGCTGAGGGTAGGATCAGAATTCAAGTATCTTTGAGAAAGGAAACCTGTGTTAAAGATCTGTGTTATGAAAAATAAATGTGGAATGAGGAATAGCCAACTGGGGAACAAAAGAAGATGAAGAACTGTAATGGATGACAAGTTAGACATGAATAAACATCTTGGCAGCAGTGCAAAAATGGCAAATTTCAAATCAGTAGAAGTGTCATGGAGAATATAGAGAGATATTTATTCTCTGTCCAGTGAGACCTTGAATGAAGAACCATATCCAGTTTAGGCACAACAAAACACAAGAAAGATATTGACAAATTAGAGTACAAAGAGGAACAATAAGACTGATAAGAAGTTTAGAAAATATGAACTTTGAGGAAGGGTTGAAGGAACAATGTTTGTTGAGTCTAGAACAGACTGAGGGCAGATATAACAGACTTCACAACTTAAAAGCCTTTTATGAAGAAGATAGTTCCTGTCATCTACAGGGGAAAGGGAAACAGGATTTATATTGCGTATTTTCATAAGAGTAATGATGTACCAAGATCTGTTACATAAAGGGAGTATCCTTCATTACAGTTTTTTACAGCAGGTTAGATAAATATATCTTTTTTTTTAATATACATTTGGTATCCTGGATGTAGTTATATCTGCCTCGGGGCACCATGGTTGCACTGGATTCTTAGAGATCCTTTTGATCCCTTGCATTCGCATGCTCTCAAGATTTAATTTGACAAAACAAACAGCTTAAGCTATGGAGGGATCAAAAGACCTCCACCTGTAAACGTTCCAGAGCCTAGTGGATATAAGGCAAAGGAGATGGTGACTCAGACTCTCATGTCTAGATGTTCAACTGCTAACTAAAAAGGCATTATTTCATCTGATTGTGTTCTGTAGGGACACACCATGCTTACATCACCAGAGTGAGAGATAGGGGAAACCTGTTTTCTTTCCACTTTGTAAGGGCATCGCCGTTTCTTTGGCCCTGTCAGTGCTGATGTGTATGAGACCAGTGCCAAAGCTGTAAGCGTACATGGAATTTAATCAGGCTGAAGAGTTCAGAAGAGATTCTGAATGGTGGTTATACCAAAACACGGGACAGATGCTTAGTAAGGAATCCTGTATCCTACAGTGACTGAATGGACTTTGGTCTACCCAAGCTAAACAATAAAAGAAATATTTTTGGAAGATTTAGCTTTTTCATTGTATTATTCTTGTGCTCAGACAAGCTTAGTGCTTGTGAATGAAAGCAGATATGACAGCAAAAGAGACAGACATAATTTCTTTATCTGCACAGGCACAACATGAAATACAGCGGCAGAGCTGATGCTAAAGGGCTTTCCCTGTTTATGGAAGGATAGTTTAGTCTTCAGGCTGATGCAGAAACAATTCCTTACCAAGACTGATGATTCTGAAATGGGTGCCTGTCCACTAGCAAATGAGATTCAGAGGGGAGTGTAGGCTAATGGACATCTGTCACTAACTTCTTGGACTTTAAAGTCATAATTTAGAACAGAAACTTAACATCCATTGCATGTTACTGTCTGGTTTTAGCAATCAATTTTTACTACTAAAACATGTTTTATAAGCAGAATTGTTCTATATGCACTGTTTCAATTCAGCTGAATACAAGACTCCCTAATTTTAACTGAAAAATGCAACGTCCAAAATTTTACAATATTTATCAGGAGGAATCAGATTTGATATTGGGTCAAAAATCTTTTGCAGTAATCTTTCTTGTTATGTGTTTTGGCTGGCTTACATCACTTTTCCATCTCTCATCCTCAGTATTTTAAAGTACTATCGTGTGGGCTAGATGGATGAATGAGTAGGTCAGACACATGACACCAAAGCTCCAGTCCTCCATACTTGTGCTCATCAGCTGCTTAAAGCAGTCCGAAGTCCACAGACACATATAATTTTGGTCACTGGATCCTCTTGGCTATACGTTCTTCTTTGGATACAACCGTAATTCCCACATTATGAGTAGCTCAAACCTCACATCAGGGCCTGCTAAAGATGTTTCTTTGTGTATTTTGGTTGACACCTCAATCCAGAAAGCAGTTTCAAACTTCCTTAATAAGTCAGTCTTTTATAAAGAATAACTGAAAGAGGTTGTTCTCCTCAACCATCAGGCACTGTTAATTTTGGGGAACAGCTAATAGAAATTGTTCTATCAGTATGTTCCCAATAGGCCAATAAGACTACAAAATCACATGTAGTCTCTGTGGCTTTGCAATTTCGCATAAACTGATGGGCACCACTACTGAATGTCTTAGTACTATGACCCTTAGTTCATAGATAAACGTATGTGGGCTTTGCAGTTCCAAAAGCAGGTTCCCATTGGAAGAAAAGTTTTCTTTCAGAAGAGGAAGCAGTAAAACAGCGGGGCAATTACCATTCGCCTCTCTTCACTGGGTCTTGGTTGCATGAACAGTACAATGATCCCAGTGTTCTAAACTTCCACTAAACCTCCAATGGGCTTTGTTGATCAGCCCACATTGGCCTTTCAGCTTCGGGCACTGCGGTTTGAAATTTAGGCAAACACCCTAAAAACTAAAAGACTACTGCTTTTTCAGTGACTACAATATTACGCAAGTAATATTGTGAAGTTTACAGAGATACAACCAACCATACCACAGCATCAAATCAATAATACGCATGATAAATTATCTGTATCACTACGTATCTCAAAAAAATCTAGACTAATGACAGCTTTTCTGTATTTAATTGGCAGAGTTCACGCTACTCTACTAATTTGGTCAGCTGAGAGATTTGTTGTAATTGACTTCTATTTCTGGTATAAACCAAGAAATATACCCTAGAAAGTACACCATTTTTAGCCACTGAGTTTATCACTTTCATTGCCAAGGAAAATATTTTCAAAACTGAAAAACACGCAGGCTTTATTTTCATACTTGTTGAAAAAAAATTTCCACTGCTACACAAACACAAACACACCCGTGAGCACAAATCCTCAGTGAGGTAATGGCAAAGCTCAGAAGCAAGTCTGCAAGAACTGAGGCTTGCTTATGTGAACAAAAAATATTACATTCACAGGCTGGGTGTTTGGCTGCTGTCTTCCACAGGTGCTAGATGTAATTTAGCTATAGAATGTTTTAATTACTGCATTCAGTTTTTATTTCTTTTTGCTGTTTTTTATAGAATATGCCCATCAAAAACCTTTGAATCTAATTACTGTCTTCTTATTACTCTTACTGAGCTCATTTAATTGTAATGGATATCCTTATTTGTGCCTGAGACTAGTGGAACAAAAAGACAAGACCGAGGCCGTGGTTTACAACTATCATGTTTGCCCTTCTATGGTACAAGTGACAACGTAGTCCTGGTTCTGTTATTAAGAATAGCCAGTCTATCACTGCAAGCACTATGTTTGATCTGAACTGATATTTTTTTAAATGAAAAATTACTTTTCTTTTGGTGAAAAACTTAATTGTACAAAATATGGGGGAAATGAAGTATATAGTATAATTTTTAATTTTAGAAATCTGCGTAATTTTTTGCCTTTCTACAGAAATGGTGACTTAGTGAGGACAGAGGGGCAAAGATCAATACATTCCTTTCTTCTCCCATCTATTTTCACTGAAAATTTACTCTTTTTTATTAATTGTAACTTGAAAATTCACTAGTTACAAATGCACCCTCAGGCAAAATGGCTATTACCATGCACATAAAAGATGGCTTAAAGAATATTTGTGTGTGGATTTCATAAAAACATAATTCTGAGGACAATTTGATATTTCTCCAATGGAAAATTACCTTGGATTCATGAGCTATTTTGAGTTACGAAATGTTACCAGTGGTGATTGTATTTGTCCATGGAAAATCTTGACCTATGTCATGAAGCCTAAACGAAAGCAAAACAAAGCCCATTTTCTGCAGGAGAGAACTACGAAACTGGTTGTGAGAATAACAGCTGATGTAAATGGTTTCTAACCTCTCACATAAACAGCTCCTGGGATGTCTACCAGTATTACCCAGATCGTAACAGAGCAGACACCACACAGAACAGAGATCCTTGAAGCCTGCAAAGAGAACCAAAAATTGCCCCTAGGAGCTCTTAAAGAAGCCTTTCTTGACACAGATGTCTGTGTACCCATAGGTATGTCCACAAAACTAGTTTTGTAGAATGAAGACCATAACCCCCTTCTCTAAATAGCTGTTGTCTAATAGCAAAGGTGACACAACTACTAAGAATTAGAAAAAACAGTTAATAACAGATGTGAGCCACAGAAAATATCACACCTTACTGAAGCTTCTAAGAAAGTCACAGAGCCACTAGCGAAAGCAGAATAAGCAAGGAAAACATCATTAAAAAAAGATCCCCAAAACAAAACTATAAACCTCAAAAAACCCTACAAATGACCATCAGAAGTACCATAGCATGGTACTATAGCATGGAAAAATCACTGTTTCACAGAAGTTTATGGCTACAGAATCTCAGAGCTTCATTCTGTCCTTCCATTCACCAGCCTGGGCATCTTTGACATCAATTATGCATAAGGCAGGTTTTTCACGAGCTCTTTGAGAAGGCAGACACATGCAGGCTCTTTCCCTGACACCTTACACAACGACATCCTAGTGCTTACTGTGAACAAAGCTGTTACCTCCTGTGGCTCCTTGGGAAATGCAATGTCTTACAGTGTAAAAGTCTGGGAAACTAAAGGATGTATTGCTATGTATACATATCTGATTGGTTTTCTGTCTACAGGAAAATAAGATACATTTTGACTTGGGTGTTTAACAAAAGGTAACACACTCCTGAGCGTTGCTTTATCAGCCTTTGAGAAAAAGACATTTTTTAAAATGAAGAACACATTGGAGGTAAGTTTAGGATAGTATAATTTCAATTTTTTTTTAATAATCTCTGCCTTCCTGTGAAAACTATAGTGACAGCACTGGACTAAAGCATAATGAGCCTAATACAAAAAAATAGAGCATGCTGAAAAACATGAGCCTGAGGCTTTAGCTTATTTAAAACTATGTACAATCAAAAAATGGTAACAATTTATCTGTCTATAGCATGTCAGATAATTTCTAGGTCAAAACCAAAATGAGAGAGCAAAATTCCTACTACAGCAAAATTCTTATTTATGCTCCACTGTAACATCATAATTTTTGGAATTATTATTGCATAGAATAAATATTCTCCTATGTATCAGGGTTTCAAACTCATCAGTGAAGAGGCCTGATCCAATGCCAAATTGAAGCAATGGAAAGACTAGGATAGACTTGAGTGAGAGCTGAAACAGTCCTTGGAGAAGGAAATGCTGTGAATGAAGCTGCTTCATTATGGTATGGCTTTCCTTGAATGGACACATACTTCCACAGCTAAAAGTATTTTCCTAAGTGAGGTACATCAACAGCAGTGGGCCGGAATGAAGCAGACAAACTGAGGGTCCTACGTTACCTTCTTTGCTCTGTGGCAAAAGCATGGTTGCTCTATCTCAAGTGACCTACTCACAACTGCTTGCTGAAGGGCTTGTAGTAACATTCTTGAAAGAAACAGTGAGAGACAACAAATATTTACAATTAAAATGTATCATTTGAATATAAAACTAGGATATCGAGGGGAAAGTTGGCAAAAAAATAACGCAAATCTTGCTAGTGTTTAGTACAGAAGAGATATCACAACAGTTCAAGGTCCTTAATTTCATACACATACACTGAAATAATTTCAGGTTCATTCTTTCTGAAATTATACTTTCTTCCATCCCACAATCCAGTTGGTATCATCAGTTTGGTACTGGTGCAGTGGAACGGAATTGATGACACAGGAAGATCCTTGCCCAACCCAAATGAGTCTATGTAATCAATTTTTTAGCTAACACAGATTTTCCTGCCTCTCTGGTAATCCTTGCTATGCAGGATATGTTCTTTTTTTAAGGGAAGAGATATTCTTTACAATCAAAAAAACACAACCCTTTAAATGCAAATAAAATGACTAATGCTACTTTAAGCTCACAGTGGTTCCATGCAGTAACTTAAATGAGTGCCCATTAGTTCATCTGTGACTGTAAACCAAAACCAGAGGGATTAGCCTGTTAGGGTTCTCACAAAATACAGCTATGAGTTATGGTCATGGTGGAGAATACGTTTCTTTTTCAGTTCCCTTCTTTTAAGCTTCTCTTTCAGCTGTTTCATTATACTAGGCTTTTAGAAAATCGTTGCATCTAATCTCTTCTAAAAAGTCTTATTGAGTAAGAGGGAAGGAGCAGATGGTATTTTCAAATGTAAAAATGTAGCTAAAAGATGAAACACAAGTTTGCTAGGGACAACTGATAAACACCACATGTAGTAACGCTCTCTTCCGTCACAGAGAAGCCAAATTTGAAATACAATTACGACAGGAAAAAAGAGGTATCCGTCTCCTTCTTGAGTCTTTGCATGAATTTAGGACTAACGAATTCACGTGACGGTACCTGCTGGTCATTGTTCTCTGCATGTACATGAACATGCCTAATGAAACAAACTCGGCAAAGGAATTTGATATAAAGACACCAACAGTGTGATTTGCAAGGGGCCTTATCAGGAAACAGACAGTTATATATCCAGCCTGGTCAGAACAGTATAAGTGTATGCATGCCAAGAAGCACAACTTTATGTGCATAAGGAAGTTTTAACAGGAAAATTACACGTATTGCATTTCAACTCATAAATGCACTTATTTGGTTGTAAAGAGCTTCTGCTCTGAGAGGTCTGGCAGCAGAAGTGTGCTTTTCAGTCCCATTCCTGTCCACACCGGAGTCAGTGGGAAGGTCTTCACTGCTCCCAGTGAGCAAGCGGATTTTTGGGTCATTCGGCAGGTTTTAAGAACGCTCTAGCCCCTCTCAAATTTCTTTGAGTCTGATATGCAGTGTGGATGCTCAGTCCCTAAAATAAATTCCTGAAAATGGTCATCAGGACTCATTGTGCCAACATCTTTCCACTACACAATATCCATCAATTGTAACTGTCAGGGTGACAGCCATGCCTCCACCCTCTGCTGTTCAGGCGATTGCCACGTCTGCTCGGCCTACTGGGACTACCAAGTAGTGTCCTGCTACAGAACTTCAGAGCTAGCAAACTGAATCAAACTTTGTTTATTGTGTAATAAAATCTGAGTCCTGGACACATATCTAGTATCAACTTCATTGGTTTTATGAGCGATGACAACATCTATCTACAGGACTTGATACTGAACAGCCATTAGATGACAGTAAATTTTGATTCTGTCATGCTTCACTTCTATTTCAAAGGAAGTAACACAGTCTGGAGAGTGTCAGTTTGGAGAGCTATTCAGGCTTCAAAGCAGTTACCTTTATTACACATAGCTGAGCTGATTCCCATCAAAACCCATGGAAAGACTGCCAGTGTCTTCTATGAAAGACGAACTAAATATTTTTCGAGCTCTCAAATGAAAGACACAATGCATAGGACTCCTCTCACCTGACTTCAAGCGCTGAATTCAACTGTCTAAGTGTCAGCACAGATTGTGATTTTTAATGCCTTAATGTATCCAAGACACCTGCACAGGGCTGCCAGGAGCAACAGGATATATGAGAGAGCTATGCCCTTTTGGAGTGTCAGGGTCCCTTTGCAGATGAGGTAGAATACCCTGGACCAGCTCAAATGGGAGCAGATCCATATGTGTGAAGCTGAATTGGGTCCTAAGTAGCTGCAACGTATATGTCAACATGTATATCAGTAAAATACACTGTCTAATCTGAAAACAGACACCCACATTTGATCAAATTAATTGCACCTTAAACTCCATTGATGATATTCATCAAATGAACTAAACGTTCTGCTCTTGTAGAACACAAAGCCCGTAACAATAGCCTCTGGTTTGTGGTTGGCCACCAACACTGCACTAAAGTTTTCATGTCTCTGTCAGTGCCTCCAGATTGATACATAAGGATTTTCTCTCCTCAGAGAACTCTTACGGCTCTCCAGTTCACATTATTTTCTGTCTCTTCCCCAAATTGTGTAAAGCTGTTTCGGTTTAACCATAGACTTATATATCTAGGAGGGAGCTGTGAGATTGACGAGACATACTGTTTAACAAGACTTCTAAGTTTCCTGTACATTTTGCCTTTTCACTATCTAAATCAGTTTGATCTTTCTAGTTTTGTCCTGAAACCTGTATTTGTATTGTAGAACTTGTACACACTCTGGAAACTTTAGCCTGCTGTTGATAAAGAACCTAGTTATCAGCTGTTGATTTAAAGGTTTCTTAAATTGTAAGGCACTTTCTCCAAGTCAGCCACTATACAAACTTAGGTTATGATCTCTCCAGATCTTGTAAAGAAACACAGCCTCAGAGTGGCTAAAATCTGAATGGAAGCTATGATCTTGAGGAACTGCCAGGTGCTGCAGTGAAATAGCAGTAACGATTCAGAAGAGATCAGTATTACCTCCAAGTCAGCAACCAAACCAGTGCCTGACGTGCTTCAAAGAGACACTGTACTGCTGGGAAAGATAAACCTGATTCTTCGTGACTTGTGGTCAATTAAAGATCTCACAGAACATTTTACAAATGGAAAGACATTAACCTCAGAGTCCTGGCCAGATGATACAGTATCAGTAAAAACAAATCCAGAACATTTTGGGTCTAGTTTTGTGATCCTCACTCTGAGTTGGGTGCCAGGATCTCTCCTGGTGTCCTATAAATTCAAATGACTTCTAACAACTTAGAGCTGCACAGGATTTGGCCATAGAATCAGCTCCCTTCTGGCTCTGCTGCCAGTTGTGCACTGGGAGATTCACCAGAGGCAGATGGGGTTTGGGTCTGTTTTGATGCTGTCGGGTGAGTGGGAGTTATTTGAACTCCAAAGACAGAAGTGGAAATCAAAAAGCAACCTAAATCCCAAGTGATCCTGTCCACAAGCAGATGTTTTTATACCACTGTGATTAAAAAGCCTGTATAAGAAAACAACAATTACACCAGAAAAACAAATTGTTGGCACTTAGTGCATTTCAAGAAAACAGCATTACAAAAATGGAGAAAAAAACCTCAAACACTTAACTGTTTCTAAAACATATTTACTTACTAAATATTGATACCAGATGACTTGCTATTTGGTGATAATCAGAGAATCACAGAGTGGTTGGGATTGGAAGGGACCTCTGGAGATCATCCAGTCCAACCCACATACTAAAGCAGGTTGACCAGAGCAGATCACACAGGAAGGTGTCCAGGGAGGTTTTGAATGTCTCCAGAGAAGGAGACTCCATAACCTCTCTGGGCAGCTGTTTCAGGGCTCTGACACGCTCAAAGTAAAGAAATTTCCCCTCATATTCAGACAGAACTTCCTGTGCTTCAGTCTGTGCCCATTGCCCCTTATCCTATCGTTGGGCACCACTGCAAAGAGTCTGGTCCATCCTGTTGACACCCACCCTTGAGATATTTATAAGCATAAATAAGATGCCCTCTCATTCTTCTCTTCTCCAGGCTGAGCAGACTAAACTCTCACAGTCTTTCCTCATAAGAAAGATGTTCCAGACCCCTAATCATCTTTGTAGCCTGCCGCTGGACTCCCCCCAGTAATTAATTGTCCAAAACGATTCAACATGATAAATGCTTTCATCTGAAATTCTTTGTGAAACATATTGTAGCATGTGGAATACTTAGGAGGGAGAAAAAAAGGAAGGACATTTTGGTTTATACATGAACAAGCAAAACTTTTGAAAATATCTTGAGTACGATATGTAGGGACAAATATAGTCACAATTCAATGGGCTGGTTATACCCTGGGGACCATATACAATAGACAGACTTGACTGATTAGTTTGGAAAACTAGAACTTTGGGATACTTACACGAAGAGTCTGAGATAGCAGTGTGAAATTGCACTGAAAGACACAACTTGTCGCTAAGGTATCAGACATACTCCTTCAGGAGCAGTTTTTTTCATTATTCCATGGAATACTTTGTCATTCAAAAAACTTTTCATGAAACATGAAACACTATAAAATGAGATCCTTACACAGCATCCTTGGGAAAGTTAGCTATAGATTGAAAAGGCACTGATTTAACTCGCACAAATAATGGAATTTATTTGAGTGAAGTTAATTGCATCCAAGTCAGACATCTGGGATAAGAGTGACCTCTTTAAATGTGGGGGGGTGAAGAGGGCAGATTGGGAATGGAGGGAGAAGGGGAGAGAGGTTTTTCAAGAAGCCAGATGACAAGACAAAGGTGAGGTTAAGCGAAGTAGGTCTGATGAGACAATACAACATGACTACACCTCCTTCTCCTCTAGAGAAGAACTAGGCAAACATGCAGTCAAAGATGACACCCAGGTGCCCTAAGTGCAGATGCAATTTCAGACCTGAATTTGTTTCACTGCAGTGACTGCCAGCCAGCAATACCACACTCAGCCTGTTTCTAAAATTTTCAGCTACCTGTTTGTGAAGAATTTCATCTTCTCTTGGTTGCCCATGTCTTTGTGGCACAGTGTAACACCAAGCACCTCCTCTACCACCTTTGAAGGCTAAATCTCACCCTAACCCTACTAACAGAGGATTTGTGGATTAGCACAGTGCTTTCTACCTTCTATAAGGTTAGTAGCAACGGCTGGAGAGAGAGGGAGTGGACCATAAAGCTTTGAGACTCTTCAGGCTGACTGAATGGCAGCTGAATGGAGAAAAGAGGTCCATTTGGGACTTGATCTGTCCATTGCTGTTGTCCCTGAATACCAAGACACTGGCATATCCATAATGAACTTCTCTTTCCAGCTGAGGCTTGCCCAGCTAAAACCGTCCAAAATTAAAAGGTTTGTCTCTGGACAAAAGCTTCACGAGCCTGCACACTGCCAGAGATGGAATTTTTGAATCTTCATTTTCTCTTGCAACAACAAACATCACGTTATTTAAGTTTCTTTTCAGATTTGATCTCAACTGCAAATACTGATATATTCATCTTGTTCTCTTCCATATGTAGTCACTGGTCTTTCCTAACAACTCTGAAATGCAGCTGCTCCATGACAAGTAAAGGATGAGAAAACAGGCATGCATGACTCCTTGACTAGTAAAATTTTCCAAAGACTGGGCCAGGAGCACACAGAAGTCCTGGGGATGGCAGTAAATATATATTCCCTTGGGTTCTTTGGAGTGGAGAAAAGGCAAGCATCTCTTCTTTTTCCTCCCTCACATTAAAAAACACCCTTAAGGTCTGCACATTTCCAAATATGTTTTATGCTCTGATTTCACTGCACTAGTATGATTAAGTAATTTTTTAATGCAAATTCATCTAACTTAGAGAGCCTATTAATTGCTCTTCTTCTAGCCAGTCATTACCAAAAAAAGCATGACAGACTTTAACCTATTTGGTTAAAGCACATTGATAAAAAGAATGTAGTGGGAATACTGATTAAAATAGTTTTTTTCACCATGAAAAACTGCGGGACATTTCAGCACAAGGCAGGTCTTGGCCCTGAATGGAAGAGGGGTGTGAAGCAGACGTGACAGAGGTACGAGGCCCATCTGTCTTTCAGTGTGGCTTAGATAATGATACACAGAATTTCAACAGGCATCTATGTAGAGGGGGTGGCAAGCAGAAAGCCTTGTCATGACCGCTGGTGAGTTTTCACAGAGAGTCATCCGTGGAGACAAACCAGAGAAATGTGATTAATGAGCTGGAATAACACGATCTTGACGAGTACTGTAGTTTGTACTACAATGTTTCTTCACACTGCACACATCTGTCGCAAACAGGCTCATGAAATCATTTGCCCTTTGCTTTATCTGCAGAAACATTCTTTGTGTGCTGACATCATACAAAACGTGCCAGGGTAAGCAAATAAAACCCTATGGCGAACAGCTTGGTCTAGCAGTAACACCTGTCTTCTTAACTTGCTTTGGCCAATTGTTTCACAGGACTAAGCTGATAAAAACTTACACAGCTTGGGTGAGAAGGTCTAACGACCATCTTTGCAGTCTAGCCCTTTCAAAGTTAGTCTGAGTCGCAGAGTTAGGTGAAGAGGTCTGGTTTAAAATGTACTAGTGGTGACAAGATGTGAGAAAACTGCAGCTCCCAAATCAACAGCACCGTCCAGCATGGCAAGTGGCAGTCCAGACTTACTCTGTTCTTCTCCAAAGACCTGCTTTAAGTCACCATAAATGAGAGGACACTGGCCCTTTGGACCAACCTGGAAAGATCACACTTACATTCTCTTCTCCACACTCGGCCCACTGTTCTCCACTTTATGGTTTCACCCATCCTGTCAACCTCCCTACCCTGGCCTTGAGTTCTACCAGCTCTTCTACTCTGCTGTCCTTCAACCTTCACAACGAAAATTCAGGCAGCATGGTAATTTTCCTCATTGTGCTTATATTGACTTTTTCTTTAATTCCTCAGAAGTAGTTCCACTTACCTTCAAGTTCTAGACCTCTAACTTAAACCAACATTTCCAAGTCTTGTAATTCTACAGCAAATCTTGAAAATGTGATGATTTTCTTAAAATATTGACTACTACAGTAATTTGAGAGTCTCCATTACATAATAAAACAATTGAGAGTCTCCATTACATAATAAAACAATTTTCTAACTCTCATTTCACGGAGGGAAGCTCAAAACCACAATTCCCAGGTTTATAAAAAGAAACAAAATACAGATTATCAGTTTTAAAATTCAAAACTAGAAAAGGCTCAGGAGTTTGAAAAGTTGAGGCTGGCAAAACTCCTAAATCCAGCTTTCTTCAGCAGTCTTCCTTTGGACTGATAGTTTAATTAGATAAATTTGATGAGAAAAGCAACTGGTCATTCACTACCTTTTGGAGTACCCTAGACAGGCACTATTTTCATGGTAAATCCCCTAAACTTTTCCAAGTGAAATCGAACAATTTGTCCTTTCATGGATTAAGTAAAACAACAACCAAAAAATTACTTAATTTAGACTTTTTACTCTGATTTCTAGAATTAATGCTATATTTGTCCCTGTAATTAATTCTACAATTCTATTCCAGCCTTCCAGTCCTCATCCCTTCTTGGCACCCACTGTGCAGACCCTCTCACAGAAAGACTGGCCGATATCCAGCGACATCCACACCACCCTTCTACAAGCCAAGACACCATAAAAAGATTCATAAAATCTGCAGGCCCCTGCACCTTGTTACTCTGCCAGCAAGCAAAAAACCAGTCACAGAATATTGCATGGTATCAACAAGAAAAAATAGGGAAGGAATACAGAAAGAGGTTGATTTAGTGATGTTTTAGAAAATATCCATAGTTATACACTGGCTACCTAGTGATACCAATAATGATAGTACACAGGGAGCAAGTTGGATTAATACATGGAATTTGCACATTTAAAAGACTTAATTCATCTACAGGAAGTGTTTTCTTACTTGATGAATTGAATTTAACATAATACACTTGGTATACCTCTCTCCACAGCACATTCTCCTCTTGCCAAGATTCTCTAATCTTGCCAGTCTTTCCAGGAGATAACACATGCCATCTGGAGAAAATGTTTCTCTTTCCCGCACCCTCCCATCTGCTATAAATTTCTCTTTGATCTCCCCATCCCCAGCACTTCATCCTATGATCATCCTTAGACCTCAAAGTCTAGCTGTACAACCATTTTCACTTTCAGTCTCCCTGTATTTCCATTTGGGTTTTGCCTTGTGGTTTTATCACATAGTGAAACTACTAGTCTGCAACAGTCTTAACTGAATCCTTCTTCGTCTCTAATTCTAATCCATCTCTTTCTTTTTTCTTTCTTGAAATGCTGAGTGTGCTTCCTAAACTCATTTTAGGACTTCGCTATCTGATTATATACTCCTTAATCACGCTGATTGTCTGCATTATGGTCACAAAATCAGAAAAAAGTAGGAAGGGAGTTCAAGATTGTACCTACCCAAGGCATGACCAGTTCTTTCTAAAGTTATTTCTGAACAGTAACTATCTACACTTTCCTTAAAGAAGGCCTGAAAAACAAGAGATTCCACATCCTCTCCACAAAACTCAGTTACAGTGCTTTGCTATCTTTATATTTAAAAACAACAGTCCCTTTATATTTAGAAAGTTCTCTGTAGTATCAGTCCTTAAATACCCTAGCAGCATTTTGAGTCTTTTTCTTGAGCTAGCCCAGTGAACAAGGAGAGCAGCTTGTTACTCTCTTCTTTAAGCAACCTTTTACACATTTGAATACTCTTATCATGTCCCGTTTCTGTCTTCTTTTGGTTTAGACTAAACAATTTCAGATCTTTCAAGCTTAGCTTGTAAGGCATATTTTTCAACCTCTAATGATTTTACACTCTCGTGGATTCTTTTTTTTTTTAAGCAGTAAATGCAAACCTAGCCACAGAATTCCAACAGAGACCTTACTGGCAGTGAGAAAGTGGAAATACGAGAGGCAGGTTTTTACGNTTTTCCCCTCTCATTGTGTAGGCTGATCTTATCTACTGGAGACATTTCTCTATTAAAAAAAAAAATAATCAATTTTTCTGTTCTTTTGTCTTGCCATCAGCTGCAGTTACAGTAAGAACAGTGCTGGACTCAAGATATCTTAAGTTCCTGTGGAAACACCTGACATAATTTCAGGTAGACGATGAAGGATTGGTGACTCTTTTTGGACAGCAGAATTTCAAGGTGTTACGCATCATTAAGTTTCATCCAGTCTTTAATTTCACTGTTTGCTTACAAAAATGTTATCAAAGACAGTATAAAAAAATATAAGTAATGTCAATTAGTACTTATATGACAGCCACAGCTTTTATTCAGTCTACAGTCCCTGTTACTCTCTTATAGATGAAATTAGGTTTGTGAGACATAGTACATNCAAGGTGTTACGCATCATTAAGTTTCATCCAGTCTTTAATTTCACTGTTTGCTTACAAAAATGTTATCAAAGACAGTATAAAAAATATAAGTAATGTCAATTAGTACTTATATGACAGCCACAGCTTTTATTCAGTCTACAGTCCCTGTTACTCTCTTATAGATGAAATTAGGTTTGTGAGACATAGTACATTCTTAATCATAATGTCTGTTAAGTATTACTTTATGGTCTTCTGGAGGTTTATAAGCTGACTTTATTTTCACTCTACTGTGAACTGCACTTGCAGGTTGCTTCTGACAGTTCATTAAGATCATCCTAACGCAAAATGTATTGGGCCCAGCTGAGCAGAAAACATCTAAAAGAGAGTCTTCCCCTTTAAGCCGTTCCATTCAAATTCATTCCCCTTTATGTTGCACACTGTATCCTTTTTGTGTGTGGCAGGATCTTGCAGGATATGATACTCACAGGGACACATCAGTTGGGATGAGGTTATTTGAGATTCTAGGGAGTTGTTCAACAGCAGAGCAGAGAGCAGCAAAATCCCACTTACGTTTGTATGTTTTCCTCCGATTCACTAACCATTTATTAGGAGTTTCTATGACTCACAATCATTTCCATGCGACTGTCGGTTCCACAAATTTGAATAACAGACACAAATCTGAGCTAGAGCAGACGCAGTGTGGGTCTGGCAACACGTCTTGTCTGACGAACCCGCAAAAGCATGGTTTGAATTGAAGGAAACTTCTCTTTCTTTCAGATAGTCCCACACATACTGAAGTGACAGCAGCTGGCGTCACAGCATCTCTCTTTGGAGAGCTCACGGGAGGTAAGGAACAGCAGAGCAGTATTTTTAGAGAACTGCAAATGTAGGTACCGTGCTGAGCAGTGACGTGGCCCTAGCTCTGCCTGGTCCACCTAAGCCCTCCGAGCAGCCAGCTGAGCCTGCCTGCTGCAGCTCCAGGCCTGGTGGCTCTGGACAAAGGGCCCTTCACACAACATTTGCGGCCGATTCACGGAACGGCATGGAACCCCCTACAGAGGGTGGGCTGCAAAGCGGGAAATCTGCATATGACAACGACTTCGCTATTTCTTGTTGTCTTGCTTCTGCACAAAAATAAGGCTTTCTAAAACTCTATGTAAGAAAACAGAATCTTCCAGACCAGGGAGAGTATTTAGCTTCAACACCAAAACACCAAAGCCACATCCCTGCTCTTGACTAGAAAGATTGGAGAACTAAATCTGAGACTTCTACAGCTCAGAAAAAAAATCACCAAAATTTTGATTCTTGGATCTCGTGGAGAGGAAAAACACCTCTTTCATTCTCCATTCTTCCTTCTCCAAACACATTTTGACCAGATCTACTCATCTCCTTATATATATACACCCTCACACATCAAACAGCTCTTCCAAACACAAGCTGTCATGGTTTGTTCCTCTGGATACCTTTCATTTTTATGAATCGGTATTTTCTAATAAAAAATCTACTTTTTTCTTTGTTGTTCCCAAACACCTGCTCAAATATACACTTATATTTCACTGCAGACCTTATATTTAACGATAAAGTTTGAGATACCATTCCCTCTTCTACAGCTAGAAAAAGGCCTGTTAAGACTGTGACAGAACGTAAAGCATACGATTTTTAGGCCAGTTCTGCTATTAACGGTCTGAATTTCCTCCCTTTAAACATACCAACACAAACTGTTCTTTTGGCTAGAAACAGAGTGAAGAACAGGTCAGGCTGTGGCATTTCCTTCAAATAATTCTGCCTCTGTGCCAAAAGCCTACCTTTTTTCTCTCATACCGAACGCAATGTGTTCAGAGTAGCTGTGTCTCACATTAAAAAATGAGCTCTTCATTTTCCAATTTGCTTTCAGTATACTTTGAGAGTATTTCTTGAATACGTTTTTGGACTCATTAATGCTTCCAAAAATTATTTATTGGCAGCAGTTTGAGAAGAACACAAAGAAAAATGACCCCTGCTTTCCTATGACTGTTACGGAATGGGGCAAAGAGAAAGAAATTGTCCTTAAAACTATATTTCTAAGGCACAGCTTCCCTGGCTTATGAAGGCAGCTGAGAAAGTTCTCACTTTGTTTGAGCTGATGTGTTTGTGAAAGTCTTATTTCTCCCCTACCTCCTTTTCGTCTGCAGTGTCCAGTCTTGAAAACAAACAGACAGATGTTCTCTTGGATCAGCTTGTGAGACTTGCAATGTCAGGAGTGCAACCAGACTTTAGCTGTTTAGTTCAGGAAATGAGATGCAGACAATCTGATAAATAAACAGCGCTTATTGCTCCAGTTGAAAGTGCGCTTTAGATTTCTTTTCAAAATACTCCTACGAGGAACTGAGGATGACTATTGAACATGTGCTCCTAATTTAGAGACCTCAATAGCTAGGTCAGAGGGGCCTTTAACCTACATAATTTGTATAGTGATGTTATAACAGAAATGTATGTTTCTGAACTTTAACCATATTAAGGAAACAAAAACAAGAAAGTTGAATTACATAGAAATTCACTTCAAACAAACCTACAAGACTTATGAATACACAGAGATGAATGTGAATAATAGGATTTAGGACAGTGTGTGAATCAGAATACTTTACAATATACATTGAGACAGAGATTTAAATCCACTGATATATCATTACCCACTTTGCACTGGGACAAGACAGAGTGGAAAATATTCTCATAGTCATGCAATTAAATATGCATTTTAATGGTTATGAAGTCATAAATTTAGATTTATACATCATCAAAATGGCACTTCCTTCACCAGCAGCATATAGAACCCTAATGTAGCACCAAGATAAGGCATCATTTCACTGTTCCTTCTGTGCAGTGTCATGTGCCACCCTGTATCTCTGTCATGGCTATCTGCACTACAGAGCACAGAAGACACCAGCATCCATAGCTCTGACGACACATATGCGGCCAAGCAGAAGCACAAACAGCCAGGAACCATAAACCTGCCCTGCATGTACACCAGGAGATGCAAACAAGTAGGCACAACAGGACAATTAACTTCATGAAAAGCCAACAGATACTTTTTTTCCTATTCTGAGAAAGGGAAGAAGAGGGTTTAGAATGCAGTAGGTGAGTTTTGGAGCTATGTCCTGATGTTGTCTTAAGGGCAGGGTGACTACATGCTTCCCTGTCCTTTGGGACTTGCATAAAATCACAATTTGGCCCTCAAGAGAGAAGACAGATACCAGCAATATTTCCTGCATCACTTCGGATTAGTCTTGAGGCACCTCCCTTCCAGCTATGCAGCAAGCATCATTTCCAGCAGACAGGGGTGATTCAGAACCCATGAAACAGTCATTTTTCCAAGTGATGGAGAACTTTAACTGAACGAGTTTTAGTGCCACATTTGAATTTTGAATTAATTCAAATTCTAGTGAAAGGTGTTCAACAAGTAGCATTGAGACAGGAAACCTCTTACTCACTATTCCCAAGAGGAACATCCAGTTTTTGGTGTGACTTTCGTGTTTTCCCTTAGCTTGTACTCTGCATCACTCCTTTTCGAACAATGAATTTTGAAAGAAATTTTTTTGCAGAGACAGAAGTATCCCTTGTAGGTTTTGTTTTATTTCCTATAATAAACAGGAGCCTGACCAGTACCCCTCAGACTACAATTAATACGCAGTCCTAGCAGTGGCAATATTATACATATATGTCAACTGTTTTATTTTGGTTATGAGACAACAGTCAGCAGAAAATACCTTTCAGATTTTTTTCATCCTAAATTAATGAGATGCAGACTGATAAGGCAATTATGAAACATACTGTGAAACTCTTACACTCATCCTAGATTTCAAACTCTCTAGTCAAGGTTACTGTATTTATCTGTTCATATTTGTCCTGTTCCTATATCCTGTTTGAAGTCTCCAAGTCTGACTACAGAAAGAGATAACTAATAGGAATACCAGCACAGCTACGAAAGATTCTGTAGTCTAACAGCAGTAACTCACGAACTACTATTTGTAATTTGAAACATCTCCCCCAACCTCTTCCTTGTGACTAAGGTCATCATAAACAACGAAAATATTCATGTTACATACACACAGAGCTCTTGTTCCTGTCTGATCCATGTTTCAGACCTAACACTTTTTGGTTTTATTAGTCTTCTATTTCCTTCAGGGGCAAGTTTATATCAAAACACTGATATTTTTCGTGGTTTATACTTTGGTCTATAAAGTTATTTAGTAAATCTTACCTTTTCAAAAAGTGGCAAGGTACGTTCTACAGCAAAATGTTACTGTTTTCTTATCACAAGAAATGTAATGTCTTTAGCTATCATGTATACCTTCTTTTACCATAAGTGAGACTGCAGCTGTTTGGAGAATCCAGTCTTGGACCAACTCTGTCCCTATAAGAGAGGAAACAATAAAACATTAACTGTAGCAGGGGACTCTGGATGCTGCCTACTGCATTCAACAGGTCCTTAATTAGAAGACAGCATCATAATTTCACCCTTTTTATGACCATAAAGCCAGATGCAGCTGGTCAGCAAATTGTGCCTACTTAAATCTGGTTCATGGAATCCCATCAGGAGAAAGCCCAAGGTAGTACCTTGCAGAATTTCATGAGTTTTATCCCTTGCATGAAAAATAGGGAAGAGGGAACTGCAGGCAGAAGTCAAGGTTGGAAGTGTCATACGCAGCAAGTAAGAGTTGCCAAGTTTGATATGGTGTCCAAAGCTCTTTCTCCTGAAGTCAGCTTAATTTTTCTGGAAGTCAGCTTAACCCACTACCTCTTCTTAATTAATTTGAAAGTTATGACTAGTTGCTACCTCAGAACACATGTGTTTTGTTGATAAAAATTGCACGCATGGACAAAGTTTACTCTGAATGTTAGGAAGACTGTGCGCATAACTAGTTAACAGAGCTCAACACATTGCTCTGTTCCACCTGATGGAGTTATTGAATAGTCTGGGATTAATAACAGATTTTAAACCCCCAAACCTTAAGAATTAAGGCTTTGGGAATACTTTCAGTAACTATATGGCAATATAGAAGCCAACAAACTTTTTGTTAAAGTAAATGATGGTGAGGAGCTCAATGGATCCTCTTTGGCTGTTGGAAAGTGTCTTGTACAATTTGCTGTGATGCCACATATGAGTGAGTGGCTACAAGGGCTGTGTTCAGCTCCATGTGCCTCTGCTTCATCACCTGAAAAGAGGGATTCAGGTCCAAGTGCCATTGTGTTTAATATTGCAACCTTGATTAGCCTTTGGTGGCAGTGGTGACAAATGCCCTTATTAACGCTGACAACATTGAAGACAAGCACGAGTGAAGACAAAATGGCTGCCAGCTTTCTGCTCCTGGCACTTGCAGAGGTCACAACTGCCCTCTTCACATAGAGCCGTAGAATCATTTTGGTTGGAAAAGGCCTTTAAAATCACCAAGTCCAACCATTAGCCTAACACTGCCAAGTCCACCTCTAAACCATGTCCCTAAGAACCTCATCTATACATCTTTTAAACACCTCCAGGGAGGGTGACTCAACCACTTCCCTGGGCAGCCTGTTCCAATGCCTCACAGCACTTTCCATTAAGAAATTTTTCCTAATGTCCAGTCTGAACCTTCCCAAGCGCAACTTGAGGCCATTTCCTCTTGTCCTATCACTTGCTACTTGGGAGAAGAGACCAACACCCACCTTGCTACAATCTCCTAGTAAAGAGCGATCAGGTCTCCCCTCAGACTCCTTTTCTCCAGGTTAAACAGCCCCAGCTCCCTCAGCCGCTCCACATCACACTTGTGCTCCAGACCCCTCACCAGCTTCGTTGCCCTTCTCTGCACTCTCTCCAGCACCTCAATGTCTTTCTTGCAGTGAAGGGCCCAAAACTGAACACAGCATTCGAGGTGCGGCCTCACCAGTGCCGAGTACAGGGGGACGATCGCTTCTCTAGTCCATATTTGGATTTTTTTTGCCCACCTCGCTCACCCACAGCTGCTGGCGTCGAACGGGCCCCCGCAGCGGGGCTCACCCCGGCCCTTTCCCCGCTCGGGGCGGTGATTTACCAGCAGACGGGCGGTACCTGCCCCGCACCGCCCCAGCCGAGGGAAGCGGACCCTCCCCGCTTTGCCCGCCCGGAGGGAGCCTGCCCAGCCCGTCCCAGCCCGCCCGAGGGCTCGCCCCAGCCAGGCCCCCCCCGGCCCGCCCGCGGGGAGCCGTCCCTCGCCGTCCCTCCCCGCCCGGGGTGGGGCCTGGCCGTGGTTGCCGCCGCGAAGCTCCCGCAGCTGCTGGAGGCGGCGGCGGCCCCGGGCACGTCCCACATATAACCCCGCCGCTCCGGCCCGCCGACTCCTCACTGGTTGCTGCGGCCGCCTGGGGACGGCGCTCACCTTGGGCATGGCTCGGCACCCCAGCCCTGCGAGTTAGTGCCGGGGAGCAGCTGAGCTGCCGCGCCTCGGACGGACTGAGCTGCCCTTGGCTCTCCGGCTTTATCCTCCAGCCTCCTTCCTTCCATCTGTTGCTCTTTGCCGCTCCGCCTGCAGAAGCCCTACTCGGGGCACAAGCGACTTTCCCACCCGTGTGTGCATAAAGCCCGACTTTCCTTTCCCTCGCTACACCGCGACTGCACCATCCCTCCCTCCTTCGCCTCCTCCCCGCGGGCCGGGCGAGCTCGCACCCCTTCTCCGCCGCTCTCCCCGCCAGCCGCCCGCCCAGGATGCGGGTGTCGCTGCTGAGCCCGTTGCTCCTGCTCTCCCTCAGCTACAGCCCAGGCGCCGCGGAGCTCTTGGCGGCCCGAGCCAAGTGCCCGACCCGCTGCGATGTCTCCAAGTGCCCCAGCCCCAGCTGCCCCAGCGGCTACGTCCCCGACCGCTGCAACTGCTGCCTCATCTGCGCCGCGGGCGAGGGGGACTCCTGCGGCCGCAAGGAGGACCCGCCCTGCGGGGACAGCCTGGACTGCCGCTACCCCATGGGCAAACGCTTCGCCAAGGGCGTCTGCCAGTGCAAGCTCAGCGCCCAGGTGTGCGGCAGCGACGGCCGGACCTACGACAACATCTGCCAGCTGAAGGCGGTGAGCCGCAAGGCGCTGCAGCACGGCCTGCCCGCCGTCGCCCAGGTCCAGAAGGGAGCCTGTGAATCGGGTAGGAGCATGGTGGGGGCTGCCCGTGGGGCGGAGGGTGGACGGCGAAGGGGCGTGATGGTTTCCAGGCTAAGAAAAGTTGGGATTGTCGGTGGCTTGGGAAGTCTGGGTGGCTCCAGGGACTGTAAAGAGGGCTACAACAGTGTGGCACCTCTCCCTGCTGCCAGCAATTGCTGTGGCGTGAGGAAGAGGTGCTCAGGTCCTTTCTGAAGGGCAAAAATTCTCCTCCTTGATCCTCAGTGTGAGCCAGATGTCTCAGGCTGAGGTTTGGGGAGGATTTCACTCGATAGCATGGCCATGGATGCCTCGGCGTTGTGCATGTTGCTGCTGCAGTGCTCCCTTGCAGGAGACAAGTGCAACTGACAGCGTTGAAGTGAGTTTGGTGACAGGCGTGATGCTGCTGGGGCAGCGGGCACCTCCTCAGCCCATATTTGCACCCACTGCTGAGGTGTTGTGGTGGCATCACCCATGCAGATTGAGCTACAGATCCGTTGCACCATGTGCTGCACAAGCAGAGTAGGGTCCTGGGGATGCTTGTGCTCTGGGGCCTTCCCTGGTGGTCTGTGGGAGGTTAATTGGATTCACCTGACAGAAAATGCCTCTTAAAGCCATGTAGCACAAAGAGGGCAGAAAAAGCACCAAGTAGTACGCAGAACACCTAAAACAGTCTTTTGCCTGTTTTGTTTTCTTTTCACAAGAAGTTTTGATTAGTCTTGTTGAGCCTAAAGTGGGGAAAAAAATGCCTGTGCACCTCCTTTACAATTTAAAATATTGACACTCAGGATATAAAATGGTCTGTTTGGAGTAGCATCCTAAGGCCTTTGCTTGACCTTGGATATTGTGATATGCTATGGTAGCTTCAGGCTTGTTGGTTTAGTAATCACTTATGTTGGTAATTTTTTTCTTAGTATTTTCTTAGTATTAACATGGGTCACTTCATGGAAGTGTTAATGCTATTAATATCTTTTCACATACTGTTATTTCAAGGGTTTGCTTCTGCTAACTTTCTCATAGTGTTCCTGGAAAGAAAAGTCTTGTGCATAGTGGAGTTTTGTTTCCTTTATGTCCAGTGGACCACTAACCAACCTGTGTATTCATAGATAGCAAACTTGCTGAAATTATTGGGAGGAGTCAGAAGGAAAAGCGCTACTGTTGTAGCCTTTCTGTGAACAGGGGATTCTTCAGAGAAGGTGAACTGGTGCAGAGAGGGAGGTCGAATGATGTTCCTGGAGTTTCTTTATAAGTATCTTGTCAGAGCCAAGAATTGCTCCAGGTGCCAGCTGGGAGCTGCAATGATCAGTTGCTCCAGTATTTTGCAGTTACAAATTCTGTTTCCCTGTTCCTTTTCACATCAGTATCCATTAGCTTTAGTACTCCTAATACTTGGTTGGAACTGATCCACATGAAATAATCAGAATGTTTAACCAAAATGAGTGAGCTAGCCTGCATCTGAGGGCTTACTGAATGCTTAGGGTTTGGTATATATTACATTTTCTTTAAGGAATCCTTCTGAATCTACTGTTAATAGGCTTAGGAATTTGGAGCCGTGAGGTAGATGTAACTTTTTTTTTTTTTCTTTCCCAAGCAACTATTTTAGTGTTCACTTTATTTTGGCTTTATTTTTCGTCCCAGAAAACCTCAGCTTAGATGAAGCATCTGGTTCTCTGTTAAGTTTTAATTTCTTTTATTCAGCTCTCCAGCTGCACAAACTGAAGCTCAAAGAAACCAAGTGTCTTGCCCAAGGTCAGACTGAGTTGGTGGTTGAGCCAGGAATAGAACTCAATTATGGTATTTTTTTTTTTAACAATAACATGCAATGGCTGTAATGAGAGGTTTAGAAGAAAGTTAACAGTTTAAAATTACTGTTGAGTTTCTCTCTTTTCCCTGTTCTTGAGAGAAATCTGGCCTCAGATGACTCAGAGTTTGAAGAGCTAAACTAGTTATGAAGTAAATCCAGTTTTACTTAACCATACACATATTAAAACAATGTCAGATAACGGTAGCCTTATCTAGTGCGACTTGGGCCATTTTCAGAACATGCAATGACCCTGAGGGACAACTCTTGAAATGTCTACTCCTGTCCATTTCCAGTTGCTTATGTTGGTGCTAAGTTGGATTCCAGCTGCAGTAAATCAAGATAGGCTGAGAAAACTTCACTGTGGTGTCCTAGTAGCAGAAGTCTGGTGAACAAGGATACATAAAAAAAGAGTAGTGAAGAATAGTAAAGGATACAGAAAAGAAGGGAGGAAAGAGGTGCGCAGGATGAGTAATAATTCCAAAATTGACAGAATTTAAAATATTTTTTCCTTGTTGAAGGCCTGGATTAGCTTGAAGAACACCATGGGAAATTGCAAGTTTTAGTTACAGTGTACTGAAGGGAGTGTGTACTGCATGGAGATGCACAACTCTGTCATTGATGTTTCTCAATATGCTTGTGCCCTGAAAACCATTACTCTTACAGCTAGCCTTGTCCATCTGAGCAGACCCACGGACTTCTCTGAGATAGTCATAGGAACCGTCTGCAGAACTCCTAGCCAAATTTCAACTATATGCTACAACTATTTTTTCTTTTCCTCTTCAACACTAGATACCTTAAATATGGGAATTTTCTGAAGCAGCTAGCTTTTTCCTGCCTTCTGTCGCCTCCTGTGAGAGAGATACGCTATTACAGACTAGCGTGTAAGTAATGGCATAAACACGTGTGAAAGACAACCTCTGTATCAGAGACCTGTTCTTACAGAGCCCTGTGTCTTACTGCAGCAAATTTAAGTTTTAACAATGCCACACATCAATCTATTAAAGTGTCAAGCTCATCACTGAAAGGATTTACAAAGTCACCTAAAATCTGTGGTGAATTTATGTCAGACTCTTTCTTTCACAAAGGGCTGTTTGTGATCTCTCAGTACAACTTCCTTAGTACAGCTAATAATTCCCTACAATGTTTTTTTGCTAATGACTTCTGTGAAGGCAGTTCAGATGTCAACAAATTTGTTTTTTTTTTCACCTAGGATGTGGAAACTTTTTTTTTTTTTCCCCTAAAATAAAGGTGCTATTTTGCCAGTGCAACATGGAAAATGAAGAGATTGCTTGGAAAACCTTTGGGGAAAGAAGTTTCAGAAAACAAGTACATTGGCTTTGATCCTTTGCAGGGTCTGCCTGAGAATGTCTGTTCTCTGCACTGATTAAATGAAGTCATTCTCAGAAAGTGGTCATGAGGTAAAGCCTCACCCACGTCAGTCAAATCTTTGCAAGATAGGAAAAGTTCAGTTCCCTAAAAGTGTTTGAAATACGGTTAATGTGTGAGCAGAGCCATTGCACACTGCTCCATGTGGGGTGTTTGGAGTGTGCCTGTACATAACCTTGACGATACACCGGAACAACTGAGCGTTTCTCAGAAATTGGCCTAGTAAAAGATACTGAAGTCTCTTACCGCTATTATTGTCATCAAAGCCTTACAGCTGCCACCAGCTGTATTTAGGGAAACACACTGCAAGGTACTGGCTGGAAATGCAAACTCTAGTCACATTCCTTTACTGATTGTTTTTCTTATGTCTGAGTTTGTTTTGAGTTCCTGCAGGTGAGGACGAATATTGCACAGTGTTTAGTAAACACTCAGAATGTAGTACTTCACTTCTTTGGATAGGATAGCTAAGAGGAAAGAGATGTTCTCGTTGTGTCTCCTTATGAGAGTCAGTTGGGAAGGGAGAATAAGTAGCATCTGAAGTCAGCAAGGCTGTGAGGTGTCTGTGCTGGAAGGCTTGTGCCAGTCTGTCTCCGTCTCACCGCTGTGATTGCTGCACTGCACAAGAAAGCCACTTTGGTGTTGGCTGGCCAAATTGTTTTCATCTGTGCACGGTAGACATCCATTGTATAAACAAGTTGCTTGAACTACAATGTGGCATTAAACTCACCAAGGCTTTATGGTCAGTGCACAGCTATGCAACTTGATCTTAATGCTGAGTTTGTCAGAAAAGCTGCCCATGAACCTGTGTTTCCAGCAGATGTTTCTGTTTTTTAAGCAGAGACATTATAATCTTTTATTTGTCTTTCATTTATTTCCATGAAAGCACAGTAGGGACAGTGTTTATCCCTGGTGATCAGATCTGCCAGGTTGCAATCTTCCCTTAGACATAATAATGTTGCTGAACACATGGATTTTTTCTGAAGCTGGTTTTAAAAGGGAGATGGGGAAACAGCCTTTAAAGAATGAGTTACCACATAAAATCATGGATCTTAATACAATGTATTGTCTTTTATGAAATCATTGAATCTGAGTTGATTTAACACTGCAGGGAGTAAGGTGGCAGATATTCAGAAAATGTCAGTCTTCTGCAAATACAAATGGGTCTAGCTTTATTATCTTCAGCAGGATTAGGACAATTTCTGCTGATTTTTTTTCAGTTATCTTCTCACTGGGTTAACTGTAAAAATATGTTAGAGTTGTTCCTGATTTACAGCAGTGTTAATGAGATTGGAGTGGGTCGTTTTTCTCTGCAAAAATAAGTACAGCATTATTAAATGAACTCATAGCCTGTAGATAATACTCCTACGCAGGAGAAGTCTTAAGCTGATAAAAAGGATACTCCTACCTGTCAGGCACATTGCCTTAGCCATGTAAATCCAGTGTAGTAGGAGCCTATAGAACTGGAAATGTAAGATCAGTTTTTACAAAACGGGCTGAACATCTTTAACTACAGTTTATGCACTTACATCCAAATCTGGATTTTGAGTGTTCTGTGAGAGGAGCTGGAGAGCTGCTGAATATCTAATCACTTAATTTAAATGATAGGATGTGAGTTCAGATCTGCTGAAAATCTGCTTGATTTGATTAGAAAATCCATTTCTCTTGATTAAGAAATGTGTAGACAGCTAAAGACTCATACAGTATAAATTTGTTTTTATTTCAAGTGCAACCTGGTTGTAGCACCTTTGAGATTTTGGTTATACAACAGATAGTTAATTTTATTAAATTATGGCTCTTTTCCAAGGTAAATGAGCTTTGGTTAGTGTGAGATGATGTTGAACATGCAGTAATAATGTGGAAAATAATGGATGTTATTGAGAGACCTGTGAAAAAATATGTGGCAAATCTCAGTAGGTCAATAGGTCAAAATACACAAAGCTGTTGCAGACTTGGAGCTTTTACATCCACAGTCCAGCAGAGGTCTGAGAGCTGCGTGAAACTGCAAGATGGGAAGAGTATCTGCAGAGTGAAACAAGAAGGAAAAATACACCTTTAATTTTATGTTTTAGTAAGAACAGTAGCAGCAACTAATGTCTACCAACTAATGCAAACTGAAGAATAAATTTAAGGTCTGACATAAAGCCCTGATTCTACTGCTGCACTTATAACACTTGTTTTCAGGGTGACCATATGCAACTTACACAATGTTGGATGTTGCTTCCTTCTTCGGTTTCTTGGGCTGCAATTCCTCCCTTTTAAACTATATTGAGACCTTCTGATGAAAACCGACAGTTTAATAACATGTTAGTACAAAATTATTAATAATAACAACTAACATTTCAGTTCCCTTAAGTAGGGCTGTATGTGTGTGAGTGAATGTTAGTTTGCAATTATATCTTTCTAGTCCACCATTTGAGTTCCTGAGATATCATGTAATACGTTTAAAGGTTCTTATCACTCCTTGCTTACAGAAAGTGATTCAAAAGAAATCAGTGTCTATGAAGGCATCTCAACTTTTAAGTTGGTTTTCACCAGTATTTAGTCCCCATCAGGCACTAGTAAGAACAACTCGTCTCTGATCAGGCCATTAGAACTTCAGCTACACCTTTCTTACAAAGTTTGCATGCATGTTATTCTTGATCCTCCTTTGTTTTAATTTTCCCTTTAATGTATAGTGCAGTTCTGAATTCACCTTCAGGTTTGAGTAGCCTTGTCTCTGACTCCAACAGAGAGGTTCTGGACTCCTGCTCAGACTCAGAAAAGCTTTCACTATGCTATGAAAAGAAGACAAGCTTTGCTTCGGTTTTACAGTCTCCTCTCTTCGTTTTATTTTCTTCGTCTCTTTCCATGTTTACATTCATCGGCTGTCTCTTTCGGACTTTTTCTCTCTGTCTACCCCAAACCTTACCAGGAAAGCCACTGCCACCCATGATGTTTCCCTGGTAAATACTCAGGAGTGGTGCAAAACTGAGTTCTTTGGCAGGCATCCTCCTCTGCGTTTGGCTGTGTACAATGCTGAGACGATTTGGCACAGGCAGAACAGTTCAGCGCTCAGCAGATGGAAATGGACTTAGTTGCCTGGACTCACGTAGAGCTGTGCTGATTTACATTAACTGAAAGCTTGCATTCACCATGCTTTTTTCCCCCATTTGTATGCTAGTGCATCAGCTAAGGGTCTAGCCAACTGTCTTTCATAGACATATAGTCATTTCTTTTAAGATAAATGTGATGATAAAGTTATATCCCATCAGTGAACACTGCTGTGTATGCAAGCATTCACAGTCGTGTTAGCAGACTTCAAAAGATATACTGCATAATCAGGCAAGCTGCTTCTGAACTGAAGGTAAGATAAATCTTCAGTGGCCCAGTTAGCAAAATAAATAACAGTATATTGTGCTTACGTTTGACTGTCCTCAGTGATTCCTGTTTGCAGGGTCTCTTTTAAACTAAGTACTGAAACAAGCATATTCGGTTGGTTAGAGGGATTTTTACCAGTGCTTGAGAATGTACATAGAAATAATAGACTGAATCTAGTCCTGCCAAGTTCCTTCTGTTTATACCATATTATATAAATTTAGCTTGCTAAATGTAAGCATGGTTTCTTTTTTCACAAGTAAATGTCCAGTAACAGGAAAAAGATCTCATGGACTTCTATATGGAAATGCCTGATTGTCTTGATCTGGTTTCTTCAATTCTCTCTTCCTTGGTACCAGTGTTGGGTCTATTCCCTGAGTCTCTGTCTTTGATTCAGGTCTTTTGGATTCTGTGGTAATGTAAGGCCTCTCACTTTCTGATGTGGTAGGTCCTTTAACACTTTATTGTGAAAACTTTCTGAGAGATAATAGGAACTATAACAACTAGTTCTCTGTCACCCACTATCTTATTAATTCATTCAAAGAATAGACTAGATCAGTGAGACATCTTTTTCGTAAATGGGTTAGACTCCATTGTGCTGTAATCTTTATATTCATCCCAAGTAATTTACTAGTTACAGGGTTTAATGTTCAGTAAAACACCTGTGGATATGGGTTGGTGAAACTGATCTTTCAATTAAGAACTACACAGAATACCAAAACTCTATTAAGCTCCTCTCTAATTTCTTTTCTGTGTATCTTTCCTTTTTGTATGATGCCTTCTGCCTACTTTCCTTTTCAAGACAGCTGATGAAAGAAAAGTATATCCTTTCAAAAGACAGAACATATATCTGGACTCATTACCATGTTATGTGATCTAGAAGTAGATAAATCTAGAACCCTTAAGACCAGGTGTTGACTTGGTACATGAGAACTACCGTGGAGTAAGTTCAGCCTTCAGCATGAGTTGAACTTGGGGCAAATCATGATGGTGCAAAGCATGACTTCTGAAGAGTTGATATTGTTTAGAAATTAGAATGTAGAGCATCTCCCTCCAGACTAAAAGGCAGAAAAAGGATTATTTCCTCTGGGATAAACACAGTGGTGTGGCACCAGATTTGAAACAAAAAATGTTATTGCTGTATCTGATTACAACTCATTTACTCCCTTCTCTAGATCCCATAGTTAATTTTAAAGCATCAGGCTGTGAACACAAAAGATTGCTGTTTGAGTGTAATGATGTTTAACATATGTGGTGAAATGTCACCATGTATAAGGGACAGCAGATAAGCATCACATTCTAGCACAAGCAGTATTATTGCTTTGTGATGTTGTGACATCAGAATCCAGGATGTTGTGACGTTAGAAGCCAGGATGCTGTGGGCTTTTTTCCCTTTCTATGATGTTTGTTCCACAGAATTATATTTTGTATTTACAAATGTTGTGTTTAGTGCTGTTTAACATAGTTTTTGCAAATGGTTTGGATGCAAAGATTATAATTTACAGCAGGTTTCTAATGTGTCTACTTCAAAAAATCCTAACTTAGGTTCTAAATGTGGTTCCCAAGTGCAGCATTAGTCGACACTTGTTAGACCACATCTAGCACACCGCATCCAGTTTGAACCCCTCAATACAAGAAAGGCATTGACAAACTGGAGTGAGTTTGGGAGAGGGTCATGAGGATGCTTGAGTGAGATGGACATACCTGCTGTGAGAAGGAGCTGAGGGAAATGGGCATGTTCAGCCTGGAGGAGAAAGAGCTTCAGGAGGACCTAACAGCAGCCCTCCTGTACTCATGAGGAGGTTACCAGGAAGATGGAGCCAAGCTCTTCACTGTGGTGCAAACTGGGAGGATGAGAGACAACGGGCATGAGTTGAAACCTGAGTCTCAACAGAGAAATTCAGACTAGACGTACGAATAACTTTTACCTCATAGAGAACAGTGAAGCAGTGGGACAAGTTGCCCAGAGAGTTTCTGGACTCTCCATCCTTGAGGGTTTGCCAGTCCCAACCAGGCAGAGCCAACTCAGCTTTGAGCGTGAGGTTGAACTAAAGACCTTCTGAGGTCACTTCCAACCTGACATCCCATGACTCCGTGCATTTTGGATAATAATTAGTAGCTGTCTTGAGAAAAGTACTCCAGACAAGACTTGTAGACTTCTAGGAAAGTCAAAGTACTTATAGCCAAATGATGATGTTTAATTTTCTTGGGATCAAGCAAAATGCTGGATAAGCTTTGAACAATCTCAAATACTTTGATTTCTTTTCCAATACCTGTTTGAAAACTATCCCAGTAGGTGAAACAGACCGGTTCAAAGCTTATTTATCTCACCTACTTGGTAAAAAAGGGTGTCGTCTTATTAACATATCCAATTCTTTCTGCTAGTATAGGTCACCTACAGTCCAGCAGCCCAAGATACAAATTCAACTTCATAGCAGATGTGGTGGAAAAGATTGCACCTGCAGTTGTGCACATTGAACTTTTCCTCAGGTAACAATTTCAATTCTTTGTGTTTTAATTGTGTTTAACAAAGGTCTACAAAATTTTTCTGGTGTAGTAACTTTCATTTTGAATTTCTGAAGTTCACAAAATACTCTAAAGTATTACAGCAGGCTCATTTATCCAGAGAACTACCCACTTGTGAGGTTCGTTCCTGTTTAGTAGATCTATTTTGTTGGGCTTACAGTCTTTACAGTAGTTTGCAATACTTATTGTCTGCCATAAAATAAGTCTATCTCATCTTTGGAGGTCTCTTCAGCCTTCACTAAAATGTGTTGCTTGCTGAATTGTGTTTATATAGATGAAAGAAAACAAGTCCAGAAAGTAAGCTGGAAAAACATAGCTTCTTGTTGTTTATTCCACTTTCGATGAGAAGTGATTTTATTTGGCAGGGAGAACACTGAGGTAGCATGTTGACCAGGTGTAACCTATCTAAACATAGAAATGATTTCTAATTGGAAGAAAAATCTTCTAAATTTGCTGACCAAAACATACCAATATTCAGTGTACTGAAGCTGGAGCTGAGTCAGTGAGTTTAACATTGAGTTCTCAAAACAACCTGGGAGGCAGGTTTAACATTGAGTGCTCAAACCAACCTGCTGTCAGAACAAATTACTGCAAATATTATATGTACGCAGTTACCTGAGCACCTTTCTCCTTGGAGTACTCTAATTTTGCATAGGCTTAAGAATTTCCTAGAGAATTTTTATATTTTTTTTAATATGCAAAATTGAGATAGTCAGGTTTTCTGAGACATAGCTTTATGCACAGAGTGATTGGTGTTTTGAGAGAATGTTAGAGTTGAAGATGTTTAAGATCTTTACATATGTAGTTAAATATTGTTTGTTGTTTCCTTGTAAGTAAATGTTTGTCCAGCAGCCTGCTGGGCTTTAATTGTGATACTGCCTTCTGCCTGGGATTTGCTCCAATTCTTTACTGCTGAATAGCCCACAACTTTCAAACAACTTCCTAATAAGGACCACATCTGGGAAGAAAAAAGAGTTTGTGGACCTTTTCTCATCTTCTCCTGCTCAGGCACTTTCTGTTGCCCTAACAAATCTAAGATGGTTTCAGAAATTGTTCATACAGAAAAGTCGTAATACTTTAAACAGTTTACAAAGTCTTTTGACTGTCCATATTGCAGCAAATATTGTTTCGCACCAAGTTTTACCCATTATTAGTGTTTTTATTTTCTTTCACCTTCCCAGTCCTTTCAGTTTCCAGACATGCCTTTTCCTGCCAGTCAACAGTTGGGCTTCGTGATTCTATGAGATGTCACCTCTTCCTTTAACCCCCATCCAACTGCAAGGTTCCTTCTTCTTCCCTTTTTATCACTAGAGGATCAGTCCATATGTCAGCCTTACTATTCCCTGTCATAATTTTCTTCCTGTATAGAAGGAGCAACCAGTGGAATCGGATGGGCTTCTTCTCCTTCCCTTTTTGTCACCTAGCCTCTTGACAAGGAAGCCTATAAAGACAGAATTGGAAATCAAAGGAAAAGGACTCTGCAGATTGTCTGAAAACCTCAGTTCCTATCTCCCTTACTGACTAAAAGCAGTCACAGTTTTCAGAAAAGGAACCTTTCTTTGTTGGTTTTCTTAATTTAATTTTTGTAAGGGTTGCAACGTTGGTCCTCAAATGCTTTGTTATTTCTCAGGGTGAAAGGTGGTAAATTATTTCTGACTTAATCTTCTCTAAGTTATACTGCCCTTACGTGTTATAATTACTTGCTTTTTGTACAGGCACCCTCTCTTCGGTCGAAATGTCCCGCTTTCCAGTGGATCTGGGTTTATTATGTCTGATTCTGGTTTAATTGTGACCAATGCACACGTGGTGTCAAGCACAAATGCTGTATCAGGGAGACAACAATTGAAAGTGCAGCTACAGAATGGAGATACTTACGAAGCAACCATCAAAGACATTGACAAGAAATCTGACATTGCAACAATAAAGATTCACCCTAAGGTGAGTGGCATAAACAGATGAATGAATTAATTTGGGAACCTTATTTCAGTTTCATTTAGTACAGAGTGATTGGCTGGAATATATGTTTAGGGATTCCTTGGAAATATATCTGTGGAAAACAATGTGCTGAACAAACTGCTTCCATAGGCCTGGAAATTTTTCATATGTTATAATTAAATTACTTCGTCTTCTGTGCTAGGAACTGCTAATAAAAGAAGAAAAAAAAAGTGCAGCTCAGTCAATATGTCAGCAGGTTCTGCTGTCTTTACCTGAAGACCCAGGCTTTTTTGGCTAACCCTTCTAGCTTTGTGCCAGTACATGGACTGCAAGGCAGTACACAGTGTATGGAGAGTGGCGGACTGGTCAATAGCTGGTTTGTACACTGTTTCTAGGAGGAGGGAATAATTTGCTGGAAATGGGGAAAGCCTGTTCAGAATCTTGCTGGCTTTTTAAATTTTTTTTTTTTCTGGAGAAATTGCAAGGTACTCCTGCTAGCAGTGTGTTTCTGAAGATTGTTTAAAGCACAAACACCCTGCCAAAGTTGCCTTGTGTAAGTTTTGGGTATATGATAGGGAGTTGTTGTGTCATGAATGTAATGAAATGTGTGTGTTCCTAACTTCTTGATAGTTTCTGATCTTTCCAATCAGGTTGTTTTCAGGTGCAAACTAATGCTTCTTTCTTTCTGTTTATTCAAGAAAAAACTACCAGTATTGTTACTGGGGCACTCTGCTGATTTGAGGCCAGGAGAATTCGTGGTGGCAATTGGAAGTCCATTTGCCTTACAGAACACGGTGACAACAGGTATTGTCAGCACCGCTCAGCGAGATGGTAAAGAACTTGGCCTGCGGGACTCGGATATGGATTACGTTCAGACAGATGCTATCATCAATGTAAGTACTAGGTGTGCAAGGAGCTGAGCTTCATAGCCCTGGAACCTCAAAATCCTCGCCTGTTCAGTAGGGTAGTGTGCGCTCTGAAAGGAGAATCCACTAAATAAAAGGAACTGTGTTTAAAATCAGTGATAGGCACATCTTTTTATAGAAGACTATGCAGTGTCTGCGAGTTACGTTCAGGCATTAGTGCTGTGAAAAGTATGTTAAATAAAACTGCCTTGTCTGAGGTTGTCTATGAAAATGTTACATGTAACAGACCTTTCTCATTCTGTAGATCTCATGCAGTAACACATGGTTGTATAGACCAGCAGCAGATCAACACATTTCTCTCTCTGCTTGTTCAGCTGAGCTGGCCAAGCAAAGCTGCAGAATAGAGCCAAAATTTCTTTCAGCTCCATCCATTAGAACCAGATGGAGTAGTCAAGTTGACAGCATCTGCTTGAATTTAATGACGAGACACCTGGGTAAGAACTTAAGGAGAGATTTGGTGGTTTTGACTTTGTTGTTCTTGTTTTCTGTTTGCACATCATATACTCCAAGTAACAATCTAGGTGTAAAATATCGTAAGTTTTGGGATACTGTTGGAATTAAGGCTCCCTAGCACTGGATGTTGTATAAAAATACATGAAAATAATATCCCTTCAGAGCAGCTTGGACAGATCCAAGGAGCTCAGGTATAGTCCTTGGGTGTATGTATAACTTGTAGTGAGTCTAAAAAGAGCACTGCACACCTTTCTGAGGTAGAAAATGGTCTGAAATTGTATGGATTAAGTATTTTATGCATTGAAAGGGAAATATTTTCAGCATTTATTTGCTGGACCTCAGTACCAAATTTGACATGTCATAATGCTTAGTGTTTTAATCATCCAAAGCACTTCACAAATGTTTATCATCACAGACTTGTTGAGAGAAATTGTATGGAAAAAAGAGGGTAGTTACTTTTTGTGCTAAGATATGACATAAAACTGAGCTTTTTCAGGAAGCTCTTATGTGTTCCAGGAGCTGAAGCTCTGAAGACATTTAGTTGGAATTAGTTTCTATAGTTGTAAAAGGAGAATAAGAAAACTTATGCAAAATGTTACTTGGAAGCACACATTGAATTGGTGGCAGAGACAGAATTAGGACATGGGATTCTTGAATTCACGCCTATACATGTTCCTCAAGATCAAACTGTTCCTTGTTTATACTTAGACATTCAGTGCCCTCAAAAGCTAATGAGCAAGTTTAGACAAGGACAGCAGAGTGTGTCAGATAGTGCTAGATCAAATGGAATAGTGATGGCAGGGGAGGTAAGGAAAATGACAATATGTTTGAGTTACTTTGCCATCTGAGACCAGAAAATATGAAGATAGTCCCTGGCATAGGGATGCTTTGTGCTTAGCTAATGCACTAGTTTTCTCCTGAGAATGGGAGGAGTTTTCAGAGCTGGTCTATTCAGAGCATTCCTGTGGCTCAGCCAAGACTTTCCTGCAGGAATGTGTGTGCAGCTGCCTTCTGTGAAATACTGGGACAACAGGAGCATGGGGCAGGAGAAAACAGGGCCATACGTTCCTAAATGGAGCTACACTGCATGTGCCCAAGTTCTTCCATTGTCACATCCTTCAAGCAGGGGACAAGTGAATGAAAGACGGTATGCTGAGGAAGGCTGGGATGTCATTATCTCAGTTTCTTTGTGCCAGTCAGACACAAAAATGAAGAGTGTAGCCTCTGGTCACTGAAAGGATACAACGTAAGAAACTGACCTCTTTGTTTAAACTCCAACTTTGAAGCTGTTTTAAAAACTTTAATGTCTGTTTTATTCTTCTGGTAATCTATAAGGTTTGCTCTGTGCTATCTAAGTGTAAACAGTTTATATGGCTCATGTTACTGTCATGTATCACTTGGCTTTTGTTTATTTTGAGTGGTAAGTTGCTGCTCTTGGCTGTTCAGTAGACTTACTTGAAAACTCTGGCCTCATTCGAAAACAAACTTGTTGAGCCAACACGAAGATGGACCAGGAACTTCTCCAACTCTCATTTCCTGTAGTCCTGTTGGATGTTTCCTTTGAAGGCCATTAGGTATTAGGCAATTACAGACTGCCCAAAGCTGCTACATGCCCTCCCTAGAGAGGGCTGCATGTCTGTGGTTACTAAATCAATCCTTACATAGTACCTATGTCATAGCAATATGCTGTGATTAAACACATAAAGTGCTGTGTTCTTCTCTGGTGTAGAATAAGAGAGACTGACAGTGTTACAAACCAAAGTGATAAATAAAACAAGAACTGTACGTGCACCTCACTGCAATAGAGCTTTAAATAGCATGTAATTATTTCAAAACCTTGTTCTGATAGTCCGTAGAAGAACTGAAATACTTGTTTTAGCTATTTAATGATTCTTCTTAAACTCAGGATCTAACTGTTGTAAGTGCTGCTCCCAAATTAAGGCCTCTTTCTGAAAATAAAAAAAAATAAATTGAAGAATTGTGAATGGGTAGGGTAAGACCTACACGTAATCTTCTGTGATCAAATTTGTGTCCTTCAGCGCTGCCTAGGAAGTGACGTACTCTCTTTCATTTACTTACAAACAAAATACTGTTTGAAATGAAAACTGCATTTCCTACAGTGAAGCACCAATTTATTGTTTCTTTATGTTATTTTTACAGTATGGCAACTCTGGTGGACCTCTAGTTAATCTGGTAAGTCCATGTGAATTGGTTTTTGTTGTTTCAAGAGCTATTTTTACATAAGTGGGAGAATTTTTTTTTTTTTTTTTTTTTTTTAGATTCATGGTTCATACCAGCTTCCAGTCATTCAAGCTAATGGTAGGCAGATGCCCTGAAGCTAATACAAACTATACAAATTAGGTCTCAGTTCATACACCATTGAAAAACATTTCCCCACATTTCTCCACAGCCGTGGAGGAAAACGGGGTCTGGTAGGAGCAGTTATACTCATTCATGTTCTGAAACCTGGGCTGCATGGCAAATATGGGACCTGGTTAATCCGCACAAGTGATTTTAAAACAGATTGCTGGGTGAATTGTGGCTGTAGTGGTAGTACTGACTCCACTGCCTTCTCAGTGAAGGGAATCTCTTGCTGAGTGGTGGGATGGACCTTGGATGAACAAACTGTACTGTAATCTCTCTGGCCATCAGTTAAGTGTGAGAGGGACGGTGAATCAGAGCCCAGATGCTCCCTTACAAGTGATGTTTATTTCTTGAGTGATTACAACACTCTTTTAACATGAAATGCTAGGCAGTGAGCTGAACCCTGTGACTTGGGAGCCAATTAATTGGGTACTGTCTCTTGACAGGATGGTGAAGTGATTGGGATTAACACCTTGAAGGTCACAGCTGGAATTTCATTTGCTATTCCTTCAGACCGCATCACTCAGTTTCTCACAGAGTCGCATGACAAACAAAGTAAAGGTAAGATCTCCAAGAAACAGTGATATCTTCCAATTATTATCCTGATCTGTCAGTGAAGTGCCAAAAGACATGAGTTTGGGATCCTGTTACTGAAAGGAGCGGTACAGTATACAGTATTTTACAGTATAGAACCCTATAGACTTGGAAATAGGAAACAACTTCACAGATGTGAGAGAGACAATTTATTACTCAACCCCCCCCCCAGGAGCAGACAGTATCTGTATAAAACCAAGAAAAAGGGCCTCTGGGGATAGTGAGGACACAGATGAGTCATTACAGTCTCAAATGATCCTGAGAACAGATGGTGACTTGTTCCAGGAGTCTTATTCTCCTCTTTCACATATTGTACAAGCAAAAAGGAGATTAAGGCGTACTGTGGAGAGTAAGGTAAAAACTTTTTAAAACACTTGTCTACTGATGGAATGTAGTGTGTGCACTTTCAGTGGGTGGTCTTTATATTGCTGTGGTCATCTATGTCAGTGCTGTATAACTGGATATTGTGATAGACACTCAGGCCCTGGTGGAAGAAGAGCTGTGTGCTGATTCCTGAAGAAATACATGGGGAAGCAGGGGATAGGCAGAAAAAAAGAAAGGCCTCTTTACCAAAGAGCCTATAAATCTAAACATACCAGCAACTGACGACTGTAGCACTCTGAACTTTTTTTTATGTGCCTGCCTTGTATCTGTCACACTGTACTAGGTGTCCTAGTACGTGCTGCACAGCCAAAACTGATCTAGTAATGCTTCATCCAGGCCAAACCATCCTTTCCCTTTTGCTTGCCAATTTATCTGTCCGCACCCTACTCATCTTGTAGCATGACTGTTGGCTTCTGCTTCTCTTTAATCTTTTTGATATTAATCTTGTCTTCTCCCAAGTTCATTCAGTTGCTGATGCCAGGGTTGTTTCCCTACACCATTGTCCTCTCAGTGTTCTCTCAGATACTGTTTTTTTCAGAAAATTCCTTTAGTCAGAGGTGTTAAAGTTGTGCATCTGCTCGTATATTTGACACCATCACAATTCTGATGGGTTCCCTTGTCTCTGTTTTGCTGAATTCCCCAAATGAGATTGTTTTAACTTATTGATGGAGGGGGGGAGTTGATGAAAAAGTACATTTCAAAGTAGCTGATGTAATTTTGTTCCAGCCAACAGGTAAAAACAAAAAGAAGCAAAAAAACCCCCCACAAAACAAACAAACAAACAACAACAGCAAAAAAACCCAAACCACAAACAAAAACGAAACAAAAAAACAAAACCCAAACAAATTTATTCACCCAGGTTATGAACTGTTGGTTGGCTCAGGTCAGGATCATGGGTGATGTTTCCCTTCAGAACCAAACTGCTGCTCTCTGATGAGGGAGGAGCGATGGCTCACATCTCTAGAGACCTGAACACGAGCCTTGTGCAGAAAGGCCACCATCTGCCATGCCAGGGGGTTCCTGGTAACTGGGGCTGGGGAGTCAGTGAAGGCTGGAGATGCCACCACTGAAGTCATGAAGTCAGCCACCTTGCTCCTTCAGGCATCTTTGCCTCCAGAGAAGGATGAACCTGCTGAGCCCAGCTAGAGGGCCTAGAAATAACTTTGCCTGTGGAACCCTAAGAAAAAATATCGCAGAAGATTCAAGTTTCTTTTAATTGTAACATATTGTCCGACTTGTGTCATTTGCATTATCCCCTAATCAAAGGGAAAGGATTCACACTTACTTTTAGCATCATGTGACAGTCACTGCTTGGCAACTTTTTTTTTTAATTTTTTAAATTCTTATTTTTTCTTTTGCTTGTCTGAAGCACCTCTTGTGCTTTTGCTGCAAGTAGAAGAGCAGCCATTTAAAGCTCTTGATGCATAGAGAAAGAATTTCTAGAAGATATTTTCACCATATTTGAGACTTAGTTTGCATTTTTTAGGCCTTCAGTAATAGTTTTCAGGTTTGCGTAGGCCTTGTTTCTTGACATAAGGAATTTATGTAAGCAGAATTTTTGGGATGTTTTTATCGTGTTTTCTTTTGCTCCAATTATGTTTCAGTAGTTTCAGTGGGATCCACCCTTACGGTACAATTAGGTCATAGAAATAAGTTTAAGGGTATTACCATTTAGCTCTAAATATCATATTACATGAAGATGATAAAATTCCCTTAGGAAACTGCTCTTTCCAGATTTTTCTCTGGGATATAGGAGATACTCAGAATATTGTTTAATAAGCTGAACCTTACTATTTTAAATCTCAGTTGATCAAATAACTCTCGGTTTTATATAGAAGGCATATATTTTTAAAGTCCCATCCATTGTATATAACTGCAAATATATGACCTACTGAAGTATAGGAGCAGAGAGGGAGGAAAAAAAAGAGGAGAGGATCGCATTTGAATGGATTATTTGCCCTCATTATTACCTAAACATTCTGTATTACCTATTGCATGGGTAATGCATAATAATAATGTGTTTTTGACCAAAGTTTTACCACAGTTTGCGTAGAGTTATTTATCCGTTGAATGATCTGAAATCCTTTGCTAATTTTGGGTTTATTAGTAATAATGTTAACCTCATTTTATATTTAGGAATTCCTAAACTGGTGTGTGAAGTTGTGTGTCCATCTACATCTCAGTTTTAACCATCTGTGTGTTCTGTCCTTACTTCTGGAATTCATCTATATATTTAAGCATTGACTGATTATTTACTTCAGTGTCTTTTGTCAGTATCCCGTAGGAATTTCTCAGTTTCAGTCTTGGCTCTTTTCCTAGTTTAGGCTTTAGCAAGACAGTAAAACCAGAAAGTGTTCAAACATGGATCCTCTAGGATGGAAGACAGTAAGTTAGCAATCTGACAAAATATTAAAGAGAAAATCCAGCCTAAGAGGTCAGACTGGCCTCTCATTTAATGTTGTTAGGAAAGTAAATAAACCTTGTTTCAGGTAGGCAGGGAGAGATGGGGGAATTCTGCATTGGCCACACCCAACAATTACATGTGTCCTCATTTACATCCCCAGAACACTTCTTTAGTTGTGCTGAAACTATATGCTTGCCTATGTATTTGTGTGAATGTTACTGACAATTATTACCAATAGTCATGAGGGCTGCTCAGGAGGCTTTCTGAATATATATTCAGACCACTGATTAAATTCAGCTATGCAATTTATATGGAAGGTACACTGCACGTAATTCAGTGTCATAGACTCAAGCTGTCTTCATGGTTTCTGTTTGGCAGTGGAATATCTTTCTTAAATGCTTTCAGGACTGCTCATGCAATCTGCAGGACAATCTAAGTGCAAAAGGAGTGAGCAGAGAAGTAGGAGTTTTGCCTGCCGCTTGAATAAAAAGTGCAGGATTCGTTTCTTCCCTCGGAGATCTTGATGATATCCTGGCTCCACTGAAATCAGCTGCAATGGGGATACTCATGTCCACAAGTCTCTGAGTACCTGACCTCTTGATTTGGATTTATCAGTTCCTTTTGCCACAGTTCATAAATCATAATCACTTCTGCCTTCAGTCTGTGTTTATTTATTTTGTCTGATTTGTATCTCTATTGCTACGAGCATCAATAAAAATAAAAAAAGTTTAACAGTAAAGTAAATACTCTCCTCACTGTGGAACAGAGATCTCCGTAAATAGTGAACAGCTTCTAGATACTTGGGATCAGCTGTTTGTGACTTTCTAGTAACACAAAAGAGATTTAAGCGTGAACTAGTGGTTGAGTCTGGTTTCCTTGACTGTACCACTGGAATCAGTGTTTAATCTTGCCTGGTATTCACAAAAAATGAAACGCAATTTGTCTGCTCCCCTCCAGCTTTAAGCCACAATGGTTTCACATTTGTTCAACCTGATTGTTCCAACATATTAACCTTCTTGCTGGGACTTCACCCTGGTGACGTGCTTCTTAGATTTACGACCTCACTCTATTCCAGGTCTCTTAATTATTTTTACTTCTGCCTCATGGTTGCACAAATTGCCAGAATGACAGGTTTTGAGATTTGTTATTCACAGAGCAGATGTAATATGACAATGATAGTTCCAGGTGCCACATACTGTTCTGCCAATGTGACTTAAGCCTGACGTCAAAATGCCTGTCCTTTGGGATGATAAAATACTACAGCTAGTTGTCTGTGCCTGTTTAGTCTCTGCTGATACTTGTAATAAACTGGACAATTATATTGTTGATGAAAACTTTGCTTTTTGTGCAAGATTTTTGCCGTGGGTGAAATTGAATGGAACAGACTTTTGCAAAACGAAAGACGTGAAGTTTTTTTACCTGTATTGTAATATATGAAATGGCTGGGGGGTGGGAAGGGGAGAAATCTAGACTCTGTGGCTAAAATAATCCATAGTTTATAGCTGTTAGTTTTACTTTATACAAAACTTGCTGCTGTTACAGTATGAACTATTTGCAGTGTGTCAAACTTATTGTGGAAGGAGGGTTGAAGACCGTGTTGAATTTTAATGCATGTACAGGGGTGAAATAACACCCCAAACTGCCCAAAGATGAAGGTGGAATGAGAATTTTAGTTGTGAATTAGTCTGTAGTTACCAGATATTTGTTTTTCCCAAAGTCTTATTTTCACATGGATCATTAGCCACTGGGGAAATAATTCCCTTTTAGATCAGTGGCATTTCAGCTGTGTTTTTTCATTCTTGTGCAATCTCCTCCTTTTTGCATTCTTACAGATCAGTTTCTTTTGTCCCTTTTTTCATTTCCATTTTTCTTTCATGTAAACCCTCCCAACTTGGCCCCAAGAGAATGCTTTGTGCTTCTGCGTATTTCTGCATCACACAGGTGATGACCAGCAGCAAACTGTAAACTGTCACCAGAAGCTCTGTCTGTCATCTCTGTGTCTTCTGAATGCAACTTCATCATTAACATGTCCACATTGCAGGGGCAGGGGGATTATTTTCAGGTGTGAGACTGATCGAATTTGGATATTTTTAAAAAGTGAAAACTTAAGTGCATGCCATGTAGGCTAGAGAAGCAATGTGAGAGCACTAGTCCAATGCTTTTGAGACTTTAATTTTGAGTAAGCAGACTTCTTCATGACACTTACTATAGCTGATTTTGATCTTGTTACTTCCAGTTTAAAACAAAGGAGAGCCAGAACATCTCAGGGATAAGCAGGGGTGAAAATTACAGATGTAAGATTGTTCAGAGTGTAGTAAATCCAATGTTCAGTAGTCAACAGTTTCACTGACGCTAATGGAAATATTAGACATGCGTAAGATTCAGGACTAATTCCTTCACTTGGGACTATTTTTCTTGGAAAGATGAAGATTTAGAGGATACACTGTACATCTCCTTTTCAAACTTTTTCCTCACATGAGAATGTGGAGAAGCTCAAAGAAATTGTGAAGTTGTTATGCTGGAACAAGTCAGGGGAAATATTGTTTCATACCGGATATAACTAACTACTGAAGCACTCACTTCAGGAAGTCATCAAACTGCCTTTTTTTAAAATTTTTTGTAAGACAGCTGTGGTACATCATGGCTACTAAAAGCCAACTACAGAAATGTGGTGCTGTTCCCGAAGGAGGGAATTTTCAACATTTAAAATTCTGTCGAGTCCTGGATTAAAGCCTATGGGGTTTATTTTTTTACTTGCTTTTCATTCTTCAAGGTAGAAATAACAAGCTGTTTGCATGAGAATTGGTGTGAGTGTTTCAGTTGTCCTTTCTCTGAAAGGTGGAAATTTTCATTTTAGTCAATCCCATTTCTATCTTTTAATGAGAACACCGTATGGTTAAATTGTCTTGACCAGTTTCAGATGAAATGATAGTTGGTTAAAAGATTTTCCATTTGCTGAAGTTATGTAATAATAAATCACAGATTTTTTTTGTTTCTGAATTTCCTGAAGGAAAACTCTGTAAGAGTGTAACTGAACCCCTCTCTTGTCCTCATTTGCAGGGAGAGGGATTGTCATTCTCTACACCAATGTTCACCAAAACAAAAAAATTACCTCAATGTAGATGTGTGTGGTTTCTGTTTAATTTTGTTGGAAGCTGATACATCCTGTTATAATTGACAGATATTTTGGGTCATCAAAGTAGTTATTTTTGCCAGTGTTTACCTAAGTTTCTTAAATATCCTCTCTGTTATTTTCAGATGGGAAGAAACGTTTCATTGGCATCAGAATGCTGACAATAACACCTGCGTAAGTATCGTGGAAAGGTTGTCTGTATGATTATGTATACCATGTGTGGCAAAATGTGGTCAATAGTGTTTCAGAACTGCAGTGTTCACCTTTGGTTACAAATCTCCAGAGAATCCAGAAGTGTGTATTAACTTCTGTGAAGTCTGTGAACACTTTAATGGTGTTGGTGAAAAGTATATTCTGAGACTTGGAAAATCACTGTCAGACATTCTCTGAACACTGAGAGTGGTGAATGCCTGTTGATAGCTGAGGGAAATTAGGAAGAGCCTGAATGGGTTTTTTTGGTTCTTGATGAGGATTTCTGGAGTTAGAGCAGGCTTCAGGTGACGTTTAAACAAGTGGCTGCTTTCAGGTGACTGTCAGTGCAAATGGCAAATGAGCTGCCAAATGGTTTGGCAGTGATTCTATCAGCACCAGCGGATACCATATAATGTGAGATTTGGTGCCTAACCATGAACTGGAAATAAAGTAGTTGCTAACGTGCAGAACTTCATGCCTCCATGATAACATAATGAGAATACAGACACCCTTTTCCAGTTCTTTACTGTCTTTTATCTCTTACGTTGCTTTGTCTTGCCACTACCCCAATATATTCTGGGATAACCAATGAGGGCTCTCATGCTTGTGTGCTTTCCCAGCAGTAGGCGTGTTTCCAATGTGACAGTAGGCTACAAAATTAAACAATAGAATTTCCAGCTGGGGTTGTACTGAAACCATCTTTGCTTATTGAGTTGCACTCTCGCAGTCCTCCCCAAAGGGTCAGATCCTCAGCTGGAACAGATCGGTGTAATGGCCTTAGCATCACCAGCCCACAACCAATGGAAAGAAGCTCTGTGTAACTGTGAAGTGAATGTGATGTGAGATTTGACTGCTTTTGTGGTGTCTAATGAAGCAATGTAAGGTGTCTCAGGCCTGTTTTCAGGAAAAATACTATTTCCCTTGCTTTAGTCATTAGCTTCTTCAGTACAAAATCAAATGAAGTGAAGCTGTGTGCAGTCAGCTTGGCTTGCTTTCCATCTGAGCGACCTCAGATTTCCATGGCAGACAGCAGAGTAATACATCATTAGTTTAAACCCCCTTCTTTCTATAAATGGGCTTTAACCCACACCGTACACAGACCTGAAATGATGTCATCTCCTCAGAAGTAAGAGGATGTTTTTAGAGTCTCTGTTTTGCAGCTGGTTCCTGTCTTCTTTCTTTAGAAAGGGATGCACAAACATTTCCTCAAGAAAACCTGAGGAAGCTGAAGTTTCTTTGGGAAGTTCTCGCAGTTCTGGTCTATCTGATGACTGAAGTTATCAAAAGCTAGATTGTTCTAGATAAAGACAAATTAAGAATGAGTTGCAGAATGAAAGAAGCAAAATTGTTAGCAAATTTCTGCCCCATCAGCAGCATTAATTGTTTGGGGCAGGAATGTCATTTTCCTGTGTACAGCACCTGTGACAGATATTGCTACTCACTGCGCTCTCATACAGTGCGCTCTGTGCTAGTGCTACCAACAGCAAAAGTCAGGGTCTTGCAGGAGACGTACAAGACCATTAAATGCAGCGTGCTTTGCACAGGTAAGTAGTTTTGACTCTCTTAAAATCTATGTTACTCATTTTAATCTAAATTTGAGCTCCCTACATTCTCATCACAAGAAAAAGGGGCAAACAACTCTTAAGTCATTCATTTTTGGTCACCAAAAAATTGAGAATGAATAAGTAACAACTTTTGAATGCTACTTCTTTTGTAGTAGAATCAAAGGCCACATAACTTCATTCTTCTTTTAGCTTGGTGGAAGAACTGAAACACAATAATGCAGATTTTCCTGATGTCAGAAGTGGAATTTATGTACACGAAGTTGTTCCAAACTCACCTTCTCATAGGTACGTAGAGCGCATTATTTTCTTCACCATAAATAAATCTCAAAATAGATACAAATAGGCAATATTTATATTGACGTTCTTTCTCATGCTAGTCTTGATTTGTATTTAAACAATTAAAAATTGTGCCTTTAGGTTAAAAAAATAGTTAAAATATTTGTGCTAAGATTCTATTCACATCTACAAAAGTGAAATATTTCAAAATCAGAACTTATTTTAAAATGACTTTATGAAACGCTAATAGCCTGCAAATATAAAGAACACCCCAAATACAATGAACCAAATGTTGGTTTTGAAGAGTATGTTGAATATTAATAAATAGAAACTTGGATTAAGTTTAAGCATTAAACAGGATAGCATTCACGTAGACATTGTCAGAGCTATTATCTGAGAGAATGCTTTATCTTAAAGAGACTATTTGACGTAACAGCTGGAAAACAAGAGGCTTCTAAAAATGATTTTGGGAATTATTACAAAGATTAAAAAAAATATTAAGAAGATTAAAAAGGCAATAAAAGTAGCCGTTCTGGATTACATTTGAACAGCAAGAGAGAAATAATTTGCCTGTAGTTCAGTTGGCACACTTGGCTTGTCCTGAATATTTGAGAATCGTTTAATTTCCAATGCTTGAAATACATACTGGAGAGAGAAGAGCATGTTCTTGCAAATGGATGGAGTCGAGTGAGTCAGTCGTGGCTAAAAGTCTTCTCTATTTCTCCTTTGATGTAGTTTTGTGAAAGACAAAGAGAAATCTAGACTACTTTTACTGTTGATGTATTTTTGCTGTTTGAGAAGAAAATCCTCGATGAAATACACAAGCCCGATTTTTGTGTTTAGCATATTCTACCCATTATTCTTTTGCAGTCACAATAGTGGAATTTCCCTTCAATGGAAACTAAAACAAGTAAAAATTTATCACATCAGCCAAAGAGGTGGTGAGCAGTCTTTGTACTTTTTTTTTTCTGCATAGAATGTATCTTCATTGCCTTTTTCCTCTTGCCTCTGCAGAGGAGGAATCCAAGATGGAGATATTATTGTAAAAGTCAATGGGCGTCCTTTGATGACTTCCAGTGACCTGCAAGAGGCTGTGATGAATGAATCACCTCTACTACTTGAAGTTCGAAGAGGAAATGATGACTTGCTATTTAATATTGAGCCTGAAGTTGTCATGTAAATAGAACTGAAGAAGCTCTCACCATAATTAAACTCACTTATTCTGGAACACTAGATACCTCCTTTACAGCTACAGTAAATATACTTCCTGTTGACTAATGACAAGGTGGACTAACTTAATTGCCTGAGCCATTTCTGTACATAGTAGCTAGATAGAATTCAATTATGCAATTTATAGAAGATTAAACTTTCAAAGAAATTTCAGAACTATGTTCTGGGGAGGGGGAGGAAGAAAACAAATTTTGAGTAACTGGTAGAAATGGGGTCAACTTCCAGTTCCTGCAGGTTCAAAGCAGATTCAGTTCTGCATTTGCAAAGACCAAAATACTACTGGAAGTGAGGAAGCATGCTGAAAGGGGAAATAATTCTTAAACTACGGTCATGGCTGCAGCAGAATCAAGCTATTGCAATGCATAATTGAGCTTTTTTTAATGTAACTTTTTCAATGTGAAAATAGTATTGGCAAAGCTTGTATTTGGTCTTAGTGCTTATATGCTACGTGTCAATCCAGGTAGATTAAATCTGTAAATATGGAAAGGAACAAAAATGGTATCAGGCTATGGAGTGTTACACCTAGGTCATGCGATTTTGGAATATAGTAAATGATTCTTATAGAATTAATGCCTTGTTATAAATAAATCAAAGCGATGTGCTGAACAAAGTTAAGTTTGAGAAAGTGCACAGTTTTTTAAGAATTTGATACAAATTAGTTTTGCATTTTACTGGTAAGCTTGGCTGTAAAATTGTTATACTACTTTTGGCTTGTACTGTGTATGTTTCTACTGTATGGAAATTAAAGTTTACACAAATAATATGTTGGTGTAAATCTCTTTTTAAACAAGTTTGTCTTCTCTCCCTTTTCTGTCAGACTGGAATAGACTCTCCCAAGAGAAAATTTTGTTACAGAAAATTGGGCCCTGATGTTATGAAAACCCTTTGCAGCCCTATGGTGTAATTATTCTGCCTTTATTTAGACTGTGTTTAGAAATACTTTGCACACAAGTCATTTATTTACACTTTTTCATATTTATGAATTATACTTTGATGTCATTTAAAGTATCTATTTGGGATCCTCTTGTCCCCAATTCTGCTTGTACGTGACAACAAGCAGAAAGGAAGCACCATTAACCCTGTTTTACAGCTGGAGTGTGTGGGAATTTTTAAGAGCTATATCTGGATCTCCTGCATATCTAAAGCAACAACTATATTCTTTCTTAGCGAATATTGCTGCTGTTGCCAAAGAGACAGAAGAGTGTAGAACCTTCCCTTTAGGTTCCCATCATGTCTAGACTCTCTGGCTTGTGTCTTGTTTGACAAGCCTTGCACCTTTGGGTTTGTACAATGCCAGGCATGCCAAAAAGAGCAGTTTGTTCGTTATCTGCTGGCTGTGACTGCAACTATACAGTTGTAAGGTGGATGGGGTATATTCCTCCTCAAAATGAACACTGTTTCTTTCCATCTCGTTATCACCCATGTCCTTAATATTGGTGTGACACCCATGCTGTTGCTAAAAGAAGAGCTGTTTCCATCCCTCCCAACAAAAGATGCTTAGTTGTGCCTGTTGTGTGTTCCGCTTTCAGAGGGATGAACTCCTTTCCATTAAGATGTAATCCTAGCATCCAAGTTCGCGAAAAGCAAAACCATGTTCTGAACTTAGGAGAGCTGTGGCGTGCAGAAGGGTGCTGTCATGGCTAAAGTCAAGCATATCTGTATGTGTACCACATTAGGACTACTGTGGTACGTTTTTTGAGGTGTGTTTGACTCTTTGTCTATAAATATTAGACAAGTTAAAATATTTATTTGAGTTTGTTGCTAGTTTTTCAGATTTTGAACAAAAATTGTTTGGTGAGAAGACTCACAGGGTGATTAGCTTCTCTTACTGTAAGAGAAACTCTTTGGCTTCCAGATAACACAGTAATGATTTTGAAATAAATTGCATAATAAACTCTTACTACAGTAATGCTGAATGGAGTCTGAAAGTGGCATAGCTGCATTAAAATTGAAACAACACACTGTTGTTGGCACTGGCAAGTGCCTTGGACTTTTAATGGTGACACTGTATGGAGAGAAAGGCTGTTTCCTTACCCACCGATAACTGTTGTGTTCTACCAACAGTTCCTTTTTTCTAAGCTTTCTCTGAAAATCATGTTGGGCTTGCATATCTAACAGTTTGCAAGTGTTGTTGCATATGTTACTCTGAGAGGATAAAAGTCAGGTGAGGTTCTTTACAAGGAAAGTGTTGTCGCTTCCTTTGGCTGCAGGAGCATCTGTGTCATTTCAGCTGTGGTGTGACCCTTAGCTGCTGAGATAAAAGAGCAGACTTCATTGATTGCCACTCGTCCCCCTGACATCGGCCAGAGCTGCAAAGGTTAATTGCTCAGTCTTAAGACAGCATCAGCATCTGTTGCTGCCAGCAGTTCATGTTAAGTCTATAACACAACATTGCTATCTTTGTTTTGGGGCTAAAATAAAATGGCAGTTGGTGTCTAAAGTAAAACATTCAGGCAGCTTTTCTGTTGTAAGCAGTTACTGTAATCTTGATCTCTCAAAGAAAGTGGAAGCCGCAGCATTTCCAAGCCGAGGTTGGGTCAACAAGATGAAAGCTTTTGATATTCATTAGTCTGCCCACTCTTTCATGACCACAAAGATTTCTAAAGCCTCCTCATTATTTCTACAAGGCCTAATCAGTAAAATAAGACAGAGATCAGCAGTGCCAATACAAAAGACATGAGCATTTCTGGGTGCTTCTATACTGCAGCCCAGCAAGGTCTGCAGCGGGAGCTGCTCGGGGTTGCCAGCACACTAATCCCGCAGGGGAGATCCCTGTCACCTGTCCTGTGCTGAGGCTGAGCAAGTTAAAGACAAAGTTTCAGGGTCAACATTCAGTACAAGACAGGAATGAGATAACACCATGCATAATATAATATCATTCGTAAACAGAGATGGGGGCTGTTAGGAAGACAAGGTAAGGATGAAGCAGAAAACAAAAAAAGGGAAACAGCACAGAATAACAAGAAAATAATTCTATCCCTAGGATATATGAGATATATATATATTTTTTAAGAATATATGTATTTTACTTTATTTTATATAATTAGACAGGCACGACACTGGGCCAGATTGCTCTACAGCTGCCTGAAACAGGTACTTGAAGTCCCCTTTCTGCAGGGATGGCATCGTATTTATCTCTGTACCCTCAGAACAGTGACTGACTATTTGTGACTCTTTGCTCCCTCACTATATATATCACTCCTTTGCACTTGTACTTCTGATATCAGTTCAAAAATATGATGTCACTGGAAAAAGGGTCAATTTCTATTTGCAGGCAAGGGAAAAAAAGATAATTCCTTCCCTTGCAGGGTATCCTGTATCTCCATCCAGTTCCCGGAGGTGTGTCTTGGGGCTTACCTGCGTGCAAAAGGCTGGCAAAACAAGTGGGTGATTCACAGGCTGTGGCCACTGTGCTGCACAGAGCACTCCCACGGTCCGTCAGTCATACCTGCTGCAGGTCCAGGAATTCTGGCCTGCAGGGATCTGAAAAGGGTTGAAAAGGAAGCAGAAATATGAGTTACTGAGGAGCTCCAGTGGTCACACAGAAAACCAGTGCACAGAAGCTCTTCTGCACAACCTGTTCCTTGCTTGCTGTTCTGTATTTTCTGTGTGAGCTACTCTGCAAGACCACACAGCAACCAGCAGTCCATCCTTTCTATACATCTCTCGTGACTGCCTCTGCACCAGCTATTCTGTGCAAAGCTCTTCCGCACAGCTTCTTCCACAAGGCCTTTCAGGTTTCTGCATTTTGTCCTCTGCAGCAGCTGCTCTGTTTGCTCTTCTGTACCACCATATATCCCAGACAGCGGTCTCGTACCCTTTTAATTTTGTTTTGACTGCTTGCTTCTTGCTTGAGGCTTTGTTGGTTTAGCAGGAATCTGGAAGAAAGATGGATTATTTTTTCCTTCCCAAGCTCTGAAGTCTGGAGTGCTGTGCTGAGCCTTTCAAGTCCAGAGCATAGTACTAGGGCAGTGGGTTGATTAAAAGTTTATTTAACTGCAAGACACTGCAGGATATAGGTGATGCTGGCTCTGTTCAGGCACCACCAGCCAGGAACTGGTGTTCAAAGACGTGCAAGGATGAGAGAGGGGGTGTATGGATAGTATGGGCATGTTTTCTGTACCCTCATATAGTACTAAAGTCTAGGGATTGCTTTGAAGTAGGAGGAAGACTTAATAAAAGGAAGAGAAAGGGGGTGTAGCATGTTTATTTTATTTTATTCCCCTTATTTACTTGGGTTTCTGTAGTCTTGGTTTAACTGGACGTGCATGGGGAAAACATCCAGGTCTATGTTTGTTCCCATCCCTCTTCCCACAGTAACAGATTATTTTTGCAACTTTGGTGTTTTGCAAATAGTAGATTTGGTCTTTTATCCAGACCTTCCCAGTCCTTGGATCAGCAGACACAGCTTGGTGGGGTTTTGGTGTAGAAGAACTTTCCAGGTCCTACCATGGGCTGTAAACCTCTGCAGAAAGAACCACCAGCAGTTAAGACAGAGTTGCTTAGATCTTGTTGATTGGTCCAATTCTTTATCTTCTGGCAAACACGCAATGTTATACTGCATTTTTCTACTAAAAATGCTCAACAGCTTATTCACTAGCAGTGAATTAGTGCTTAAGGAGCATGGGTACAGGAGTGGAGCTTCAGGCTGCAACAGTCACAAACAAACAAAATAAAATTTTTTTAAAAAAAGAGGAAAAATATATTTGTTTTTTCTCTTTTGATTTTTATTCTCTGGGGAGAAAGGTCAGACAGAGCAGATCTCCCTCCATCCTCCCTTCCCCTTTCCCTCCCTTTCTGTCAAAAGGCTCCTCTGGAGACTGTGAGAATATGTCAATATTAAACAGCATTTTCCCTATGAAGTTCTCCGGAGAATAACAGAAGCAACTGCTCGCTCTTTCTTTCTTTCTTCAACAAACACTGGCCAGGCCTTCACAAAGAGCCAACCGAGGCATAGTCAGGAAAAAACAACTCCTTAGAGGAAGCAGTTGCCAAGGAAAATAATTGGGCTGCATGAGGGGTTTGTTGATGCAGTTGCACAGCTGCTAAGTTCAATGACTTCTCGATTGCCTCCATCTGAAGTTGTGTCCACTATGAAATGATCTACCTCCGTAACTATAAATAGCTGGGCATGATGATTTGCTGCTTGGAATCCCAGAAGCAGCTTGAGAAAAATACCAAACCCAAACAACTAACAAGAAAACAAGAAGCCTTCAAGTGTCTTCTCAGTAAGATCCTAAATGTCAGAGAGACAGTGAAGATAGAGAATATAGTGCTAATGCTTTTGAAGACGACCTTCTAACATCTCGGTTGGTCAAGGAGGTGTTCAGCTCTACAGCAGTAGAGCCAGCTGGTCTGTCCTGTGGGAGGAAGTCCATGTCAGGGTTGGTGATGCATAGACTGCCGGTCGTTTCCTCTGAGCTACCTGTCTAGATGTTCTTTTGCATCAAGGGAAAGAAACAGTAGCTTTCCTCTTCTCAGAAAAGCAGAGGTTCAAAGCAGGTCCAAAAAGTTGTATCCTAAAAATATTTAATGTACAGAGGGCCTCAGATGACCAGAATTGATGTATGTGTCTGTGCTGTACAGATCTCAAGTTAGGTGACTTTCCACCCTACAGTCTTAAACCCATTTCAGAATAATGAAGGTTATGCCTTTGGTTACTAGCTAAATTTCAGTCTTAATTTTGAATGAGTGAAAAAAATCTCAACTTTGTCTCGTGTCCAGTAGAAGTAACCCATAAATTTCTGGGGCAATGGGAGAAAAGAACTCTCTCTCAGTGTAGTAATACATGATATTTCATGGTATTCCCTAGGTTTATCTGCAAGAACATGAGGTAGGTTTTTCAACTGAAGGTGGCAAAATGATAGATCCCGCCTCACTCAGGTGTCAAGCTCACTACACCATGATGTGCCTGCCACAGCCACCTACCAAGAGTTACCTGATCAGTGTTTGAAATGCATAAACTACACTTGCCTTTCCAGCTGTTTTACCTGTAAAGCTGTTTATTTCCCATCTATAAACGCAGATGCAAGGGACGTAGGAAAATACACCAAAGCCATCGAAAATGCTCCCGAACACCTTTCTAATGTACATAAAAGTATTTGAGCTTGAAAGTCCACTATTTTGGTAGTCTTTGTGGTTAGACACTAGTATTCTGTTTCCCACTGCGTGTTATGCAGGTCACCTCCTGCAAGCTGTATATCCCACTGGAAAACTAGCTATTGCTTACATTAGGGGTGTAAAGCTGCCAGTTGTGCCTCTACAGAAAGATCCCAACATCTGAAATATGTTACTCCTCTGGGATTAAATATTGCCGTTCTGGTGTACTTAAATATCGTCATTCTGGCCCGTAAATATCACAATGAAATCCTCCATGTAGGGAAAAGCAGAGAAGATCTTGAGGCAGGTTGAGGAAGTTGTGATGTTTTGAAAAGCCCTTTACAGCTTCTCGGTGGTTTGAGATGTCAGATGTTATATGAAGAGAAGAAATTGGTGGGCAGAGTTTGTGGAAGTGATGAGAGGTACAGTGATAAATATATATCATTTTTTCATGTTTTTTTTTTTCCCCAAAAGGTCTGTACATATGGTCCACGTTTTTGCTGGTTTTGTTGCAGTAAATTTTCTCACTGATTGTAAGATTTTTTAAGGGAAAGTTCTCTGATTTCTTGCTAATTAATATCATTAGCGGTACGAGGCTAAAGAACGACAAACAGAAATTGAATGTGGAATGAAAGCTGAGGGAGCTGCCTTTTTTTTTTTTTTTCCTTCACATCAGTAACAGCAGCTGCAGAAAAAAGAAAGACACAGGAGTAAATTCTGGCAAACTGAAAAAGAGCAGCCTCTGAAAGCAGCCTGGCAAACTTCTATAAATCACCACCACCCCTTTAAAATAAAGCAAGCTTTTCTACAGCTCAGTTATACCACTGAAGAAATTTAATATTTGTGTTGAAAAGAAAAATGGTAGCCTTTACACATTTTACATTGGTAGGCATTACAGATTTGCCTTCACTTGGAACAATATTTGCAAAACTTACTTTTTGAGCTGTTTTACTCCCAAACATGGTAGGTAATCAATAAAATCACTATTTTCTTAAGAGAAATGTGAACCTTGTCTAAGATTATTTTTTAAATGGGCAGTATTTTCATAACACAGCATTTATTTTGCATAGTATTGAGGAAATTTGACCCGACTGAATCAATTACTAATGCTGTCAACCCTAGTGACGTGGAGTCAGGATCTGAAATAAAAGACTAAGGCATAGAGGCTCTATAAAAGATATTTAAAAGTTAGCTTGCCAGCAAGCAAAGCCCTTCCATGGCCTTTGGGTAGGTTTCTGTAATTCTACAGGCTGCTGCAGGTCAGGCATACATTTTTTTCTGTATGTACTGTGAAGGCTGTGAGAATTTGTACCAATTGCTCATAATTACAACAGCCAAGGAGAAGTTAACTCCCCTACCTTGCTGATAGTAAACACCTTCCTTATCCACCTTCATCTGACTAGCTTTGAGAATGTGCTTCTGCAGATGATAAATCAGCACAAAATATAGAGTTTCCTTTTCTCCAGAAAACTTTGATTCCTGTTTAAGGACACCTACATTCCTCTTCTAACACGTAAAAATTTGCTAGTTTTCATCTTGTTCAGGTCAGCGAGATTTGGGGGGCAAATGCAAAGAGATGCTTAAGCTTCATAAGGTCAATGAGACAGCAAGGAGCTGTGCAGCCAAAAAATCTTAGATTTTGAAAAAAGGAACTCTCGACACGTTTTCATTTTGCATGGGCAGCATGGGTTTATAGTCACAGATGCACCCTCTGTGAAATCAAGCCCCTGTGGTCCTTTTTTTAACAGAAAAAAAAAAAAAAAGGAAGAGTTAAGAAGGAGCTACACACCATCCCTCTTTCTCTATTAGCATGGAGGAAGGAGAAGCAAAAGAGAAGGGTAAATATGGCCTGAAGCATCAGTTACCTCTTCCTGGAATTAGGAGTGGTTGGATGATGCAGAAGTTTGTTTAACTGTCTATGTCTTCATACAGTCCAATTCCAGTGGAATTTGAGGTCCAGATTCTCTAGAACATGCAGGTGGTAAGCCCTGAATACCTTATAGATTACACAATTCACTGTGTGTGGCTCATGGGCACTATATTTCCTAGAGCCTGACCATAAGGCAAAATTTATATACATGCGGCAATATCTGACACCACAGCACTGGTTTGCATCCTGGTTTAGGGGAGAACAGGTCAGAATATAAACATCTTTCTTGGAGCAAAGATTTCCCTCAAGTTCATCTCGACAGTTCCAATCAAGTGACACATTTTGAGGTTCATATATCTCCCTAAAAACACAGCAATAGCTCAGCCAGAAAGAAAATAATTTATGTCACAGAACATACAGAGAAGCTGGATTGAATGCAAGGCAAGAGGAGACATTTTTATTTCACAGAAATTTATTAGTAAGTAGATGATGTATCCAAATCTCACACTCTATATAAGTATTAGGTAAAGAAATCTTACCATCCGGCAAGCAAAAGACAACCATCACAATTATATTTTGATGGTCACAATTTTTCAGATTTTTAGTGGAGGCTGTGTGTTAAGAATAAGGGGGGAAAAAAATAGTGTTTAGCTCTTAAAGCTAAAATCACACCATTCTGAGAACCTGCTTCCAGTTTTTAAATTTATACAAAATAGGAAAGAGCTGCATGAAAGTAAACCTTACTGTTTAATGATGTGTAGCAGAAGTCTTTCTGCTCTTAGTAGCAAAAATACTTCAGCTCATTCTCACTGATAATTCACCACTTCTCTTTGTGCCAAAATTAGCAAGTAGAAAGTCATATTGATTGTAATGTACTACAGGGGATAGGTTTAGTTTAGATTGAAATTCTCCCATAAAACCAGACAAGGAAAACCCAGTAAGTGTGCTATTTAGCTTTTTTTTCTGTGTGTGTGTGCAGCGATTAGAAGGAGGAGAAAAGGAGGTCTTAGCGGGATAGAGGGTGTTTTGGGTTAAACCCAAGATCTAATCCCATGGCTGTAGCAATAGTATTTTGAAAAATCATTTTTCAGCTGCTATGGTAAATGTTTCTAAAAACAGAGGAGAGGTTTACAATCTGTTACAACAATGAATCAAAATAGCTCACTTTCCATGTTAAGTCTCAAGAGCCTTGGTAAACACCACATTGGCTCGTTGGAAACAGGAGAATGATTGACAGTGTAATGCAACCAAAACCCTGACAGGGAAAACAGGTAGATTAATTATCCATTAAATTGATACTCATCTACTCCTTAGAGTTCTAGTCACCAGAGCTGAGACTGCTTAACAAATAAACAATCCGTGAGTCCAGCACAAGTATGCTATAGAAACCTGGAGCCTGATCCTAAAATCCGCGAGTTGAAACATGTGCTTGAAGTTAAGTATGTGATTAATACATTGGCAAACATTGAAATCTGGTCCATGCTGGAATTCTCATGATGCAAATATTAAAACTTCTGTCCAAATCTCTGCAAGTTATCACAGTTTGCCAGCCCAACACGTATTCCATCTGTGATTGGTAGCAAGTCCATAGTAGCCCCGATCTTACGAGTGATGATGACATAGCACGCAAACCTAGTTAACTCCAAGTTATATATACTATAAAACATACACGATGCATTCACATTAATTTTGCATGCACACATTCAGTCTATACACATATAACACACACAAAATGGAAGCGATTATAAATAAGAATACAGAATTGCAGAAGTATTCATCAGGGAAATATGAAGATGAAAGATGACTTCTGTGGCTAACAGACATTGAAAAACCTGACACTGGAAACTTGAAAAGAGCTGTTCTTACCCTTGATCAGTTAAGAACACTGGTGGAAGTGTGGTTAAATGGTGTTTAAAACATCATCTAACAGATATTTCCTTCTGTGATACAGAGATATTATCAAATGCAGTAACAAATGTGGCAGTCAATTCATGTTATAATGATGACATACTTTGCAGTTTAACAGCAGCCCAGGATGAAGTTAGACAGCTGGATCCTGGATCGAGTTAGGCATTTTATTTTCTTTTTTCTCTTTTTATTTTTTTTTCTTTTTCTTATTTTATTGGGCAGTTCAAATAACTTGTAGCTGTTTTAAAAGCTGTCTAAACTGCCTAAGAGTTCCTGTTAGATTTCTGTAAACCTTAGAACTGTGGTGATGCTCCATGTGAGACTGGAAGATCTCGGACATTTTTAAGGGCTTGTAATTGATGGGCATATAAATAATCACGAAAGGGTAGGTTTTTCACAGGATTTTAAATCCAGATTAATAACTCTGCAGCTGATAAAATGTACTGAAATTGGAAATGACAAGTGTGTGGAAAAAAAGAATTATTTTGATTACATTTTATGCAGACCACAGGAATAAGAGTCACATGACAGTAAGAGGGTGAGGGAGGAGTTCACTGTGGTAAATAAACTTTGACTTTAATACAGATAAAATGTTTTCTGCAACTTATTTAAAAAGTAGGGGGTTTGCAATTCAAATCTATTCCATACGGTGATTGATTCTGGACTAGTTTTTCAACTCCTCTGCTTCAGTTCCTCCATCCATTAGACATAGCTGGTAACAATTTCTAGCATGAAGCACTCTCAAATCTCAGGGAAATAAGATTTTACTATCAAATTGCAAATCTGTCTCTGTGTGATTAAACAAAAAATGAGACTCAGTGAGCCTGTGTGGTCTGCAAGAAGGTAGATGTCTAAATGGACATTGCCTCCTCTCTGATGATCAGTCTCTTCACTAAAACCCTAGTTCATGACTGTGAATATGTACTTTTATAGATGTCTGAATTCCATGTCTCAGCAGGGTAAAGGCAACGTGCCAAGTTACTCAGGGTGATGCCTCCAAGCCTCCTAATGTTTAATTTGCCAATTTGGACTGACTTTCAGCTGACAGTTTAAATTTCTTTCTTTCTTTTTTTCTCCTTTTTTTAAAAAAAATCTTGATAAGTTACCATCAATTCTCCAATATGTTTTGTTTTCCTGGCTTAAATTCCTCTTTATCAGAAAGGATTAATCTTGCGTGTGTGTGTGTGTGTGTGTATGTGTGTTTGGTTTTTTCCTTCTTTTCTATGTGTTTTCATTGTGTGTCACATCTCAAGTACGAAATTCTAATAGGATATTAAGGTTCTTATACATTAAAGACAGACTAGTAAAAATAAAATTAAGGTATCCCTTAGAACATTTCTTTTTTAACCTTTGTAAACTAATGCCATACTTTATGCCATTGGAAAAACTCAAAGCTAATAGGTCAAAAAAAGGTTAATTCAGCATTGACAGAAGATCTTCTACTTGCTTATAACTTTTTGAGATTAAATGTCCCATGCTTGAATCAAAATTCAGTTGGAGAGCAAGGATGATCTCAGTTTTTATAGGATACAGAGGAAAAAAACTCCCAAATGAAATTTCTTTCCTCTCACTTTGAGAAATGTGACCAGATGCCCTCTTCATTATATGATATTAAAAATTTGAAGCAACTTATGAAATATATTTGCGTTTATACATAGACATACAGGCATATTTAATTTGATTTGTTGTCATCCAAAACCAAAAGAAAAAGAGTAGTAAGTAAGGGCAGGTTCTTGAAGTCGATGATATTACTCATGACTATAAGCTGTATCCAGTGCTTGAAAGGTGATATGTCTCACAAATTGTTTTCAAACAAGCAGAAGCTAGCCCCTGGCCGGTAGCTAACTGACCAACTCTGCTGTGGAATAATGCATTATTGTGCAAAAACTGCTTTTGTGTTGACAGATCTTATCTGCACAATGAGAGCAGCCGTTTGTCTGAAAAGTTTGGTTTTTTGGAAAACAGATTTCACTATCAGCCAGCTGCAAAGTAAGTCAGCATTTGAACAACCAGGAACAGGAAAAATCCCCATAAACATATCTGCATGTTAATAACATGTTCAATTCTGGAAGGTCTGAAACATGTGGCAGCAGCTGGAGTGTTTGCACTATGAAAATCAGCTGACAGCTTTAAGGTGCATGAGAAGTGTCTGTCTACGAGTCACCTGCCCACCTTCTTGTAAATCTGTTAAAAGGCAGAATATGCATAGACTGGCTGATATTCTCTGTTTTTATACATGGAATAATATAGCAGCAGGTGACTCCAATATAAGGAAAGTAATTTGTGGACAGTACACAGTATAAACTCATCAGGCAGCAACTTTGATACTGGCAAGACTTCTGAGCAAGCCAATTTTGAGGAGGAAAAGAGAAGACAAGATTTATTCCATTTTAGTTGATTCCTCAAGATGCAAAAAAGCACTCAGCCTTTCTGCTACTAAAGCAACCAGAAGACCCATTAGGGATCGTGCTAGAGCTTTATGTTATGTGCCTCACCACTTAGGTTAGGTTGTCAAATTAAATAGCCTCTGGCTTTGTGATCACTGTCTTTCCACTCCCACACGTTGTTTTTTGCCAAACTGTCTTCTCCAAATAGTTGCAGCAGACAAGTTTGGGGAAACATCAAGCAAAGAAAGGAGGGATTACAGAAACGACAAGTCTGAGAAACTGTAACTGTAACAGTTCCTATCTTGTTATTACCTATATACTATATTGTAAATCAGAGTGAGTGGTGCAGTGAGGCAAGACATATTTGTTAGTTTATAATGATATGAAGCTAAATAGGAACCTTCATTATAGCATGGAAAATAGTGGAAAAAAACATTAAGCCGACAAGCATTGATAAACTCTGTTTTCAGTGGTGAGACTAAGAAGCAACATGAAGAAGGCAAAGAGTAAATCCACACACCAGCCAATCACTTCCATCTTTGTTGCAAATACAGACGAGGTACTAGTCTTTGTGATTAAAATTACAAGCTGCTGAGAAATGGACTAAGAGCAACAAACTCCTTTTGCATTTGTCATGCAACAGCTATAATTTTATGTGAAGCGATGACCTGGATTTGAGCCAAACAGCCAGCTGGAAAATATACAGTCAGTTTTAGGACCGCTATAAATTACTATGTTGACTCCTTATGAAGAAACAAAGCTAAAAGTGTTCACATCCCTTTGAAACACTGCAAGACTCAAATTGCAGATACATCAAACCAAATGGCAGACAGTCTAATCCTATCTTCTCCTCTTCTCTTCTCTTCTCTTCTCTTCTCTTCTCTTCTCTTCTCTTCTCTTCTCCTCCTCTCCTCTCCTCTCCTCTCCTCTCCTCTCCTCTCCTCTCCTCTCTCTCCTCTCCTCTCCTCATTATATCTTGTCCTCTCCTCTCCTCTCCTCTCCTCTCCTCTCCTCTCCTCTCCTCTCCTCTCCTCCTTCTCCTTCTCCTTCTCCTTCTCCTTCTCCTTCTCCTGTTCCTCTCTGATATTATTCTCAAGGAGTGCATACAGTCAGTAAAAGTAATGTGATTATGTAATGGTTTGTAGCTTTTAGCTAAATAAAACAGATTAAGTTTGACCTCTAAGAAAATGTTGCTCTCAAGTGAGAGGAATTTTACTCAGATGAGTCTGAATTCCAGAACAGTTTAGGTATATCCTGAATTTTATATATAGTTCGCTGAGACATTGACCATTTTGTAGTAAAGATCTTGGGACCTTGAGCTTCAGTCAAAGTTTGTGAAGAGTCAGAGCTGTACCCAAGTTGTCACTGAAGAGACGTATTTTGCACTAATATTTTCTGAATTACGAAGGCTTTCAGGCTAAATATATAGTCATTGCTGCTGTTGAAGTGAGAAATATAAAGGCACAAATAACTGCCATAACTTGAAAGAGAATCAGAATGCATAGTTCCACAAAAATAGCCTAGATGTCATCTTATATTTTTTCTAGGCTAACGAAGGTATAGCTCAATAATAAAAATCATTATGCTTCTATTCAAAATATAAGATCCAATACATAATTAAAATAAGGTGCAATAGCAAAATCTGGTCCTAGTCTCTAATACTGTGAGAATTCATCAGTCTACCCAGATATGTAAATACAGAACTAACAAAACTGGTTTTCTAGTACTGATGCTGAAGCAGGACAACATTTGAATCAACACCAAAGCCAGTTTCACAATATTTGTTGTGGAGCTGGATATACTGATAGATAGATTTAACTCCAGTGACTGCACTAGTCTCTTAGAGCCTGGAGACACATTTTTTGATACACAATGAAATTATTCTCGTGACATCTCTTGCAACATTATCTTATTGTTCAAACAGGACTTGAATATGAAATTGATAATTTTTTTAGCTCTACAAATTTGTTACAACTGTGTCTTTACAACAGCTGTTTTGTTCCTCTGGGAGAATCTCCCAATTAGTGGTGGCCTTTTGTAAGAATGCTTTTTCAAATGAGGCTTCTTACATCTTTGGCTGAAAATTGGAAAAAATAACCCATAGGATCTTATTGTTGCCTTGAATCTTGAGGCTGTACTTGCTTCTGCAATTAGATCAGCTCTTTTTCCATTACTTTTCTAAATCCATTTATGGTGCTGCAGAAGGTAATATGACCAATAATGGAATATTTAGAAGACTCCCATAGAATAACTTTAGTCCAATACTCAATAGCGTGTAATAAAATTCTATCCTTTTGTAAAGAGTTATCAGATCTTGGAAAATAACCTTTACCACCCTACTTTCCAGTTCTAAATAGACATAGTTCTGATAAGACTGTTATTAGGATTCTCTTTACTGAGTCGCAAATGGATTCAAATACCCCTTTTAAAAACTAACATCTGAGTGCTGCATGTACTGCAATGAATTGGGTCTTCTTTTCCACTGCAGACTGGAACCTCTTCAGAGCAACAAACGACTTTACTCCCTGCCTGCTCAGCCTAAAGCTTACAGTCAGAGCCCAGCTACTACTGAACTTTAAATAAGTGCATTGACTTACACACTCACTCTGACTTAGCCTAGGTTTGTGGTTTGACAGATTTCCCAGAAGCTTCGAGAATTTAGTCAGATTTTTTGCATGCTTGGCAAATGGCTTAATGCACAAGCAAGAGTGTGGGAATACACTTCCCCCCCCAACGCCCCACTTCTCTCTCATCAATAGTAAAAGACTTCATCTGTGAAATTTTCTAATGTAGACCAGAGTGCAACAGTGGAGCCACAGAGGTAGAAGTCAGTGAACATAGGTAGTCAGGGGCTGAGCAGTTCTGGGATCAGTCCTACAGCTTGTGTGTAAACTCCTATCTTCATTGCAGCTTCCTTGATCTTCTGTTGGAGACCTTATCCCAATATGAGCTATGGGCAGCATCTGTTAGTCCACCCCATACAGCAGATGTGCTGCAGTCAGCAGTGTGCTTACTTATTAAGAGCAAGAAAGGACAGCAATTGCCTCGCTTTTTACTTACTGGAACATGAACATTATGGAAAGGTCTTGTGTGTGTGTGTTTGACTGGTTTGGTTTTTTTTTTCCGTGTCTTTTATTTCTTCCTTTCCACACAGGAGATGGATTTAGTTCCATTCAGACCAGTTGACCTTTAAGCTCTCAACAGATCCCTTTCATGGATTACAATAAACACGTTAGCTAATCGCACTGGAAGCAAGAATGGGAAAAACTGAAGTTTCTTACTCAGTATCTTATGAGTGCTGTGTGATTCCTGCCCCAAGGGGAAAAAACAAAGACCTGATCAGATTAGACTATGAGGACTAGGGTCTGAGAAGCTATCTCAGATAAGTCTTAACTGAGATTAGGTAAGGAGATCCATTATTGCAATATTGAAACGTCTCTCCTCAAGTGCCATTGAAGCTGAGAAACACCTAAACTCCAAAGATGTGCACACCTACAGCTGCCTCTCTGCATCTATCCTATGCCAATGCAACTGTGGCAATACCAAATATTGTAGTTATGCCAAAGTCTATGTAGGGAGTTGGGGTCTCTGCTCCACAGCTTGCTCTTCTAGGTGTTCTTGAAGGAGTGCTATGCTGTGGGTTTTTTTTTTCTGGCTCCTTGTGGTGGTTTCCTCTTTCTTTAAAAAAACCCCAAACAACAAAAATATGTTTTGGAGGAAATACATCCTTTCAACATAGCATACTTGTGACTCTGCCACTTGCCCCAGAAATGTGGAATCAGGCTTTGATTCCATTCGTTGGTTAGGGGAGTTCAAACTAACATCTTTCATCTTCTAGTAATATTGGCTGAACTAAGTCACTGTCAGGGAAAATGGCAAAAACTGTGCTTCTGTGAGAAAAAAAGCATTTCAGAATGGTAATTTTTGAACAATGGTAAGCAACAAGCACTACTTATGAGTAACTCTGCTCATTGAGCAGAGTCACCTGGGCTTGGTACTGGGGTCTCAATTTTGGAATTTCATCCAAAGACATTTTTCATAGGATGGTCCTCGGATGCTAAGGACCTGGTTTAGAGTTCCGGACTCAGTCCTGGGAACAAGTACTTCAGAGCAGGTCACATGGACATGAAGTCCCTGTATCGTTGTCAGCTTTAGAGTTCTTTCTTTTTGCATGATGTTTTTGTTTTAATTGTACTGAGTTTTTGGCCATTTTTAGAGTGCTTTCTCTAAAAGCAGTGGAAGTGAACCCTGAAAGGGCTCTCCTAATGGAACGAAGTCCTAAATCAATGTGAAATGCTCTCAGAAACAGGTTGTCCACACACATCCTTTCTTCTTTGTGGGTGGCTTTGGAGAATAATGATCCTGTTTCTTATACAGAGGCAAAAGGGAGAGACAGGGGAAAAAAGTTGACCCAACTGTAACCATCACTGTAAGCAGCTCAGGGGGATGAGGATAATGCAAACACAGTTCCATAAGATGGAAGTTGCTTTATTAAAAGCATCTGGCATGCAGAGAAATGGGATATTTTGGCACCATCAGAAACTTTATCAAGACCTAGCCATGTAAGGCTGCACTGATTGTTATTTATAGCATCAGCTTAGAGGGGGTATGGAAATTATACCAGGAACCTCATTAGTATCAGCATGAGAGATGTGGCCAGTTTTGCTGCTTTAGTGATTGTATTCGTTCCATAGCACAGATACAGCAAACAGTCAGAGAGAAATCTTCCCTGTGCCTTTCAGCCTTATTATGGAGGAAACATAAGAAATGGAGAGCAACTACAAAACTGACCAGGCAACACGTTTCAGAGACTGTTACCCATCTTTTCTAGAGTCATGACCATGTACTGACATCCCACCTGACAGTTACACACAGGGGAAAGGAGATTTCTGTTTTCTTCAGAAATTAAAATACTGGCAAGGGGAAAGTTTCTAGAGATAAAGCTTTAAAAATCTGTGATTGTTTTCTTCAGAGGAGAGTGTAATATAAACTGAAATAGTCAAGGGATGACACATGCCATTAGCGATTGTGCAAGTTATCTACTGCACGCATCCAGTGTGGCAAAATCCAGCATGAAATTGTTTTAATTGTAAACCTCTTATCACTTTGAGAAGTTTTCAGTCTTGCAGCACTTATTTTCTTTAACTAGGTCACCTGATCCCAAGCCAAGTCAAAGAGACGGCTGATTTGTTGTCTAAGCCAAGATGCTTCCAATTAGTAATATTTCCTATATAATACAAACGCCACTATAGGTGTCACATCTCTGACTTATCCTTAATTTTCAGGCAATATGTATCTGCTACAGTCTCATTTTGCGTGTTCTCTGTGTTCATGGGTTTTGCTTCAGAAAGCCCTTATTCAGGTCTGAGCAGCTGGTATATCTGTCACACTAGCTCTGGTCGAGGGAAAAGCTGAAAGAGGCTTGGTTTTCAAAGGGTCTGAATGACTGTTATGTATATTTGAGGGCTCTGGTACTTCGCATGTTTGCAGACTGTATCACCAGAGAATTACAGAGGGGACAGACCGAACTTGAGGAGCCTCAGTCTGTATAAAGAGCAGAGCTGCAAAAATGTTGCTGAAAAGAAAAATCATAGCTTGAAGTGTAGAATTTTCCCTATGTGCTTGCTACTGCTTATTGTCTGCATTTAATAACATATCCAGATTTTTAAAAATTCAAACTCCTATGCAATCTGACTTTAATCTGCTAGTTTTATATCAGGTAGATGAGTGGAAAAAGGCATGCAACAGAACTATATTTTGAAATTCTGCATTCCTATGGGAGTCTGTTAATTTTCAAAGGTTACAGTTCAGACTCTAACTGAACAACTGGGATAGAACTTAACAGTCTGAGAGTTTTAAGTATGCCTTAGCTGAATTGGATTTAAAGTTGTTGATTTTTTTTTTAATCAAGGTTTATCTTTCATTCTGTACTAGCCATGATGTGTTTCATTTACTAGACTCTTTATTGATAGTAAACCAAGCAACAAAGCACACATGAAATACAGCCATGTCAGTAATTGAAACATCTGATTTAACTTGTCTCTCCACTTTGGTGCAGTCGTTCCTAATTGCTTTACCTCTGAACTTTTATTCTCTGTGGATTAACTAGACAGGAAAACTTATCCTGATAGCCTCACTCGTAACTGGAGTTATGTTACGTTTAACCAGTGCATCCATCCAAATGTTTTCCCTTGGGCTGAATGTCAGTTTAGTACATTCTCTTGTCTTATTCTTTGGGTATTATGGGAAAATCTGAAATGTCTAGACCTTGGATATGCTATTTTCAGGTGGGATTTTCGTATACAAATTTGATTTCTTCTTTTTAATAATGTTCTAATCTAACCTACCCTTTGCAACAGTTCCCTTCAAGTCCTTCCTTATAAAGGCTAATTAGATCTACTACAATATATGTACATCTGAATTGACACTTTAAAATCTATTGTTAATTCTTTCCCCTTATTGTTAAAAACCAGTTGGAGAAACAACACATATCCTCAAGTGACTAAATGGTATAATTTTTCTCACTGCCAGTGCAGAGATCTTTCTGCATCATTTATCTATGACTTTGCTTCCTCTCCTGGACATTATTACATCTGCAGAGAAACTTCAGGATTCCTAGTAGCCATTTGTACTGAGAAATTACCTGCCATATGCATTTGTCTATAACCCAAAAATAATGTTTCTTATTTCCTGATAGTGTTTTATGCTGCTTTGTTTAAGATTAGGTGTCTGCAATCAGAAACTTCCAAACCTCCAAAGACCTTCTTGACCTATTCTCTTGTAAAATGACAATAGGTAACTGAAGTTATATACTCTTGTGTCTTCTGGGGCAAAACTGCTGAAAAGGGAATCACCCTGTTATTCTCAAATGAGCTATTAAATAATGATAGAGGATTGCATGGTTTCTGGTGACTGCACTTGAAATGCAGCAGACAGACATTAAACATCCTGTGCCTCCCATTTGTGTAAACGTTGGTTTGGAAATCACTAGATTCAGTAGTCTTCAAAATCCTCGGTGACCACCTGGCTACCATTAAAAATTAGATGTACAAGCCTCACTTCAGGACATGGGTGACCACTTGGGAGATGTGGGTTCAGGATCGTGCCCAGGCCATGACTAAAACCTGAGCTGGTGTGACAGCTGGCAGCCAAAGAGATGCTTTTCATACATCACTCAATAAGGCGAGAGGGAAGGGAGCAGAACATCAAAAGGACCAATAACAAGGACCAACGACAGCATATTTATATCTTGCAAGTCATCACTCCTTCAGGTCCTGAAAAATTTAGCCAAAATACAGAACCTCAAGAAAGAGGTGTTTGCTTTCCTATAAGGGAATTACATTTTTTCATGCTTCTAAGGTTTCCGCGTCACATGTTTAGGATTGTTTAAGGATACACGCTGTGCCTAGTACCTGTACCTAAGTTAGAGAAAGCATTATTGTCAACTAACTTCATGAGAAATTAGAGCTTCTTCAGATAGGTGCTTATGGCTGAGATATGAGTATCTCCCTTTGTAACTTGTTGTTGGGTACCCATTTGAGTGTGGTGAGGGAGTGAGTAGCGTTATGCTTAAGAGTTAGGGATAGGAAATAATTTTAAATATTATGTAGAGATTCCCACAGACATAATGACAGCCAAGGAGAGAATTTGATAAAGTAGGTAAGGGAGGAAATGCTATTAGGCAAATTGGAAATCTGGGGTAATGTGGTCAAAAGGAGCAGTCTGAAGAACATGGGAGTATCTGGCAAATGTTATATAACTGAAATTATTCCAGCCAGCATTGGGTAGAGAAAAGCCAAAACCCAGAGCAGGCTCTGGTAAGGACCGCCCAGAAAAAAGAACTGGAATGGAAAAAACTTGTGAAGCACTTTCCAACTGTCCCAAATTCCTTTGTCAGTAACGCAAAGTGCTCTTTACTGATTGCCTTGGATGGGGCTGGAGGTGGTGAGGTAGTGTCTCAGCGTTAGCATGGGCCAGGCAGCTTTCACGCATGCGCAAGCCAGACTGGAGGGGAAAGATGAGTCCTCACTATTTCTACAGAGACAGAAAATAAAAAAAAATGTATTTCATTGCTGAATTTTGCGCAGTTTACCCACCAACATTAAGCCATTCTAAGAAAACTTGCTTCCTTGTCTACAAAAAAAGACATTACCATTGCAGCAGCTGTGGTGTTTCAGCAAAGCATCTAAAATAAAATCACACGAAGCTGTCTAATTTCTTATTTTCACATTCCAGTAAAGCCTGTTTTCTGGTTCAAAAACATCTTGAGTGCTCTCAGCTTTTCGTGACCTACATTCCATGCATTAGATAGTCTTGCTCTGCCCCCACCAGTGACAGACACCCAGGGACAAAATGTCAATAATATTTTCCCCAAAATAGAGATGATGCATGTCTGAGTCAGCAACAGAGAAACCAAAGGGTATATAAACAGTACAGGCACAGCAAGATGAAAATTATACAAGAGAATCTGCTAGAATTTGTCTTCATAATTTTATATGAACATTCAGTATATTCACAATCAAAGTAGAATTATTTGCCTTCTGAAGTCTTGAAGGTGAAATAATTATTATGTCTCCATTTAAAAGATACTGTTAAATTAGTTATCTTTTTTTTCGATAATTCTCTACTGTGTAAATTGATCTGGGCAATTGGTTTTAATGTGTATACCTCAAATGTGTGATGATGCAATTCAAATTTTTTACCTTGATACTTACCAATGACATCTATTAGCACGACATAAGAATCTTTTAACTATATATTAGGTATATATTCTTGAAACATGTTTAAGCAGTGTTATTACTGAAGTTGTGAAGCAGAGGTGCAGAGAGATTTAAAGACAACCCAGAGCAACCAAAATATAGTAGCTTAAATCTCATGACAGACAGAAAATATGTAACCCCCTTAAATGCCTAAGCTTCCTTTTCTGTCTTGATCCGTATGATTAAGATCTCATACTTTGGAATATTTAAGTATATTGATAGTATGAGATTAAACATTGTGATCCAAATGGGCGTGGTGGTGAAGCTGTTGTTTATTAGAACAAGAACACAGATGATGAACTTGAGAGGGTATAGAAATAACAAAGGTCTTTTTGGCCAAGTATCTTGTATTTTTGTGTGGCCAGTAGCATCTCACAGAGAAATAACAGTAAGAACAGGGCAAGTAAGCAATGATATGTAGTCCTTGTATTATTTTCCCAGCAAAGTATTCCCCTGTGACTTGGGGAATTTGAGCTTCAGGTCATATCTGCATTTTTTTATGGAATAATATTCCTAGAAAGATTTTCTTTCATTTATATATCTGGTTACTACAAGAGAATCAGTCTACATACTCCCTGTATGTAGACTATATTCTCCCTAAGCATCTGAATTGTATTCTTGAAGACAAAATGATAGATTACACAACCAGAGCCAGTTCTCCCTTTGGGACAGAACTTTTCATTCAGCCTTAAATTTCTTGACTGCTTTCGTTAGATTGACTCATTGTTGCACAGTTGTAGGGTCTCCATTCTTAGAGATTTTCAAGATCAGTCTGGACAAAATTACAGGTGGCTTGATCCAGCATTGGTGACCAACCTGCCTTCAGTGGGAGTCTGAACAAGATGAACTCCAGAGGCCATTTCCAGTCAACATTTCTATGGTTCTATGATAACTAACGTGGTCAAGGGAGTCTGTAATACGATTTCTTGCGGTGAGGCATTTGTAACACTTAGGACAGTAATTGGAAAATGCGGATCCAGCATAATAGTATTTGTCTCTGTAGTCCCGTTCACATTAAGGAGAAGTGGTTATAGATTGAGCTAGTTCATCCACTTGCATTAGCAACTCAGTTGCACAGACTTCAGCAGAATATGCTGGATGGTTTCAGTGGTTGGATGGAAAAGTGTTTAATTGGAATTGCGAAGTGGCAACGCTCCAGCCAGTGGTTTGCTGTGACTGCGACAGAGGGCCTTTGTGCCTCCATTTCTGTGTCCAAAAAAAATCCGTGTTCAGATTCTGTAATATGCTTTGTAAGTATTCTGGTTTTCACACTAATAAATTATTTTTCTGTTTTGATGGTAAGTCTTTGGATGTTTCAGATAGGCCAAGTAAACTGAGGTAACAAATTTTCTTACATACACAGACAAGAAATGTGATGATATGAACCTATCCCATAGGTTTCCATCTTGGTTTTCTAAGGGAACTTTGATGCCTTCAGACACCAGCATTTTTAGTTCATTGACCCTCTGAGTACAAAGAATAAGTATGTATGAAGTACATACACTCCCTTTGAACAGCAGGGGGAAAATTAGACATCTTGGAAAATACAAAACACATGTATTAAGCAGGGAGAAGATTAATGCTAACCAGTGGGAAAAACTAAGAACGGGGTTTTTATATGTTATGAATACTATCCCTCTCCAGAGCATAGACTCTGGATTGAAGCCTACAGAATGGTGTATCCATTGATTTTAGAACCTAGGGTCTTCTGTGGCTAGACATTTTCATCTGTTTTTTGAAAGAATTAGGCTCATGCTTTTCTTTAAAAATAGGACTCCTGAAGATGAAAGTGATACCCTTATTTTATATAATAGTCTCATGCTTTAAGCACTTACCAGGAAAAGAGCTGGTCCATGCTGAATGTAGAGCATTTGACCGTATTGATCATTCCAGTGCCCCCTGGGCTATGCTTTGCTGCTGTGCCAAAAGGAATCCAAGGTGCATCAGGGAACAAAGCCAGAAGGGGTACGCAACTTGTGGTTAGTGCAGAGGGGGCAGTCTTGGGTTTTGGTCCATTTTAGCACAGCTAAAATTTGCACTGAAAGTGATTTGAACAGAATATGAGAAGAAGAGTGCTACTAAATATATGAACAATATTCTGTCTTTTTCAGGATGAGGGTTTTCTTGAGATTAGGGTCATCTCTAAATTAGCTGCTTGGACCTCTTTGGGCACAACTGTAGGAACGTTAGCTCCTGTATCACAGATGGGTACAGCACCTAGGCAGAGATTTTTGGGCATTTATTCCCCCTTTATTCCACCAAAATCCTCTCTTTATGGCCTAAATTCCTCACTTGCTGTAGCTCTCAATGGCTTGCTTAAATCTACATTGTTTAAACGAAGGCCTGAACCCAGATCATCTCAGTCTAGCATAGAATATTACTACGAAGCCATTGTTCCTCAAATGTATAGTACTGCTTTAATAAGCAGCCTGCAGGCCTTTACATTTGTAGATCATTTACTCCTCTGATGATTGTTCTTGGATTTCCTTCATTTTTGAAGAAAATCCTGAACCAATGGTGCTTGATCAGAATCTTAGCAAGTCATTGAAACCTTTCTGTTGAGCCTTGTGGTACAAAGCCTCGGAGAGCAAAGACAAAATGTAACCTGCTTTAGCTCAAGATAAGCTTCAACCTCTCTGCTCTAGACAAGAGGAAGAATTTAATTCCATGGAGCTGAGTTTTCTGTGTTTGATGCTGAATGAAAAGGAAAGCTTTGCTGGCACTGGTGGACACAAAGTCAAACTGTATGAAGTTAGAGGCCAAGCCAAACAGCGGAAAAAGCAGTGCCTGACTCTTAAGCTCGACTGTAGGTGAAATAGCACCTTAGGTTTTTCCAACCAAGATTTCTGCTTTTTTCAATTTACTATACAAAACTCATTAAAAATATCCAGAATGGTTTGCAATTTTCTACTTTGGTTTCACAAATAAATAATTGAACAGTGAACTGAACTCTGGGCAGCATAAATTCTGGTACCCAGAATAAAATTCCTTATACCAGGAAAAATTAAATCCGATGTGATGAAAAAAATAATGCACAATGAACAATTCATATTTTAGGAAATCAGATGTGTAGGCATATATGGAATCTTTTAATATGCCACATATACATTTAGGGATCAAAATCAGTCACTCAGAAAATAATTCATTTCACACAAACATTTTTCTTTCATTGACATCATGCAGCATTTTCCAGAGGCCCACTACATCTTCATTGTACCAAATGAATTAACAAAAGCCTATTTATTATTTTTCCAATGACTTCTGAGTTTTGGACTATGTATTATTCAAAGTCTTTCATTATTCATTGTGTTAGGCTATGTCCTAGCTGGAGATTACTGTCATTATGAGTTAGGTGACCAGACTTTGTTAATGCTCTTTGTCTGGCTCAGTGCAACATCAGACAGGTCTGAGCACCTTTCAGCAAAAAAGTCACCAGAGTTCAAACTGATGTGAAGGATAAATTTTCAGGCACTTCATTTGGTGATGGTGCAGCCATTGGGACAGTTAAATCCACCAGAGAAACAATAATCAGCTTTGTGGCAGAGAGGGCAGTGCCATCTTAAACTGTGGTACCCATTTCTGACCAGGTCGGATTTCCTATTTCTTTTCTAGTGAAAGAAATAGAGATATATCATCATATGTCTTTGCTGAACTCAGCAGGGTGCTGTCGAACAGTTAATTTATAGCAGAAGTAAATTGACATAATTTATAGAGACCAGCTGTAGAGGAGAAAAATGCGCAGAAATCACCAATGAGTTTCACAGCTACTATCTGGCAACAGTAAATGATGACACTTAGGAAGCTGGGTGTATATTACAGGCTAAAAATAGCATGTTATGACTCCCAGCTTGTTACTTTTTGTCTCACCTTCTCCAACAGGTTCCTATGACTGCATTGATTCCCCTGGGCTTCTTATTCCATGTAATTTGGCCAGGCCTGATTCCCATCCTGCAGCAAAGGTTTAAATCTTTGTTCACTCATTTTCAGACCACCATTCCCATCATGGATCTATCTTTGTCCCCTGTCCTATTCCAAGTAGACCATTGCTCCTCTCTGTTCTCTCACACCCAAGTTCATGTTTCATCTGCATTTGCATCACTTAGTTTTCTGTGTTGAAATGTCTGTACCCCAAAAAAGGGGGAATCTGGAAGAGACAGGTATCCTATTTTTCATTCTGAAAGTCCAGCACTCCAGAAGATGTGAGAAGCTTAAGACTATTCAATGAGGACAGAATTGGTGCTGCTTAATATTTGAAACAGAAGGTGTTTCTGCTGAGCTCTTTTAAGCCGTTATTTCATAGAAGTTTATCTTGTAAAACTTTGTCTAGATTTGGTGGGGAAAAAATGAAAGCATGCTCCCCGTAAGAAAGCATTATTTTTACCCTGTTTCTAATACCTATTGTAGCATAGACTTCTAGCTTCTCCAAGAAAATATCTGTATACTTTTAACATTGCAAAAAATGTTTAATTTTCACAGTTTTGTTCTTGGAGAAAGCTGAGTATTTTCATAATTTTAGCAAATACTTGTCAGCAAAATTCAGCCTAGGGCTAAATTTTCCACACAACACGTAAAATCTCAGCCCAAATGGTTCAGGTTGACAAAGATGTAAGCTGTTGACTACAGAGTCTTGTAAGTGGAAGTATTAGGAAATTTTAATAGTAGGCAGTGTCACCAACTCCACATTCATAGGATATCTTAAATATAATATTAGATCTATATATTAGATCATGCTAAAAGGAGTACTAAATAATAAACATGTTTTTGTCAAACCTGAAACATCATAAAAAGCTTTCCAGCCTTAAGCTGATGTATAAATTTAGGTTCTGATCTTGTAATATATCCTAGGCAGAGGCAGAAGTCAACACTTTTCAGTTGTGGTGTTGGTATTCCCACAACAGCCCATTGGCAAAGCTTCACTACCTTGATCTGCTAAATAAAATTTCTGTGGGAGTTCCTGCGCTCTGCAGTTCATAGCCTGAAATCTCCGCTCTGTCATTATACGGACCAGCTCTCACTGAAGTCAAGTTTCCCCGAGAGAGTATTGAGCAATAACTGAATACGGACCTCTGTGTGTAGAAACATTTTTACTGTAACTCTAGCTGTGTAGTGTTTCTGTGATGTTTTTATGATAAGGGAGAGCAGGATCACGCTGCACATGTGGAAGTGGGAGTGAGAGAGCAGGCCTAAATTCTTTCTCAGTTGCCGGAAAGCAGCTGTTAAAGGCATGAAAACAAAGAAGAAAGAGAACAGTTGTTTCAAACAAACAGGTCCAGTAAAGTTTTCCGAAGTTTATACTGCAACTGTGGTGGGCAAAAAAATGGAGAGTGGAATGAGATGTTAGGGATCAAAAGGAGGTTTTGTTGGTGGATAAAGCTGATAGACAAACTGACGAAAAGATGGGCTTCTCTCTCTCTTTCTCTCTCTTCCTTCCTCTCTTCCTCCCTCCCTTCTTCCCTCCTACCTTTTTCTACCAACTGTAGCAGATCGCCAATGCTCACTTGGATTCCTAATGTCTTTTCTTCTCTCATGTACCTTTTCCCTTTCCACCTTATGTCATTGCATATTTTTGGTTGCTTTATAAAAATTTATTTTGCTTCTATAAGGCTCCTATACTATTTCTGTTATCTCATTGCACAGAGACATCTGTAAGCACTGGCTAGAAGGTCATGGCAGAAGTATCAGTTTGTTGGATTGAAGAGTGTCTGATGAGATTTTGTGCTCAAGATGCAATGGAATGCAATGGTAACTAAGGTTTAGCAACTGAGACAGGAGCTTTGTTCTTCTTTACCGCTTCCCACTGATGTGGGTTTATTCTGCAGAATCAGAATTAGCAAACGCAAGAACTCTTCAGTCCCAACCTTTGTTGATAACTATCTTCCTTCCTGAAGAAGCTTATTATTGTATTTAACACTAAAAGACTCTCGGTGTTCTTATTCTGTACAAGGCCCATAGGAACTAAGGGAAGAAGGAATGAAGAATACAATTAAGTAGAAAGATTTGCTTGACAATTTATTCTTATCCTTATTTATATTCTTTATTATCTTTGAGAAAACACAAGACATTTTTAATTGCAGCTGTTGCTATGGGACTAGAGGGCTGCTATCTGAGCTTCTACTGTAATGTTGCAAATCACCAAGATCAAGTTAATGTATTTGGGACTCCGGTTCTAGTTCTTCATATCAGCAGAACACAAAACTTTCTTTCCTAAAAGTGGGAGAAAATTTTCCCCTTCCTACTGGTTTAGGGAAGAAGCACTTCTCTGTAGCTCCCCTGTCCCATTGATCTGATGGGACAGGGACACTTCAGACACAGTTCTGTGGGGTGATGGGTTGTTAGTTTGTCCCACTGCAGAGAGAAGGCTCTTCTTTATCTAAATTCACAATTCCTGGAAGGATGAATCAGGTTTTCAATTGCCTCTGCTCCTCTCATCAGTGAAGATGAAGGTGGAAAAGACCACACAGAGATTAATTTTCAGTGTGGAGAAGCTTAACCACCTCTCTCACTGATTGTTATAGATTAAGTCTTTTGAGAACAAACACTATTTTAAAAGAAACTTCTGAAAAAGAGGAGGACTTAGCCCTTAGAGTACAGTAGGACTATACTGAATAAATCAAGGATAATCATACTAAATTAATTCCCCCTCAGAATACCAACTTTCCTGAAGGAATTTAGAAGACAAATACTAATACAAATGAGCTGTGTTTCTAATAATGCGGATGAATGGAGTCCAGACTTATGAATTCTCTAGGAAAATGGATAAAGGCAATTTCATGCTGGCTCCTTGGCATAATGATAAAATAGGTTTGTACTGCTGTACATAAAAGGTATATGAGTATTCCTGAAATCTAGAGTCATCTCTTCAACCTGTCAGACCTATTTCCCTTATTCTTGCTGTGCTGGGAATGCTGGTTCTTAACACTCCTTAGGCTTTGTGTCCTCCTCAAAATTACGTCTCTGGTAAAATGGAGTGGCAGGATTAATATATAATAGGAATTCAGAATATTTGCTGAATCTGGACTTTATAATAGCATGGCACAGAGTCTCACTTCAGAAATGAATTAAAAATGACTTGGATAACTACACTTTCAAGTCGGCTGGCAAGCAGACAAGGGACCATAAATCAAGCTTAATGATAATGGCAATGCACCAATTTGGAAGGGAAGATGAACATAAGGAGTATTGCAAGAATTGGTGCTGGGCCCAGCTTTACTAAAAGCCATTATTTATTATGTTAATGGAAACTAAAGAACACTGAAGTCAAAGCAGTTTCCAAAATCTACGCAAAATGGAGAAGACATCTTGCCTAGCTTCAGATATGAGAGTATTACTTGCTTAGAACATTCTAGTTTTCTAAATTCTCATGAAAAAAAGGTACCTCAAAATGAAGTGACAAGCTAAGAGGAGGGATGTACTGTCTAGAAGCACTTTTCTATAGGTTTGGAAAAAGCCCAGATGGGTATAGTAGTTAGATGACTGAAGTACTTTCAGGATGAATAAATATGATTAAATCTGGAAAAAGGTTAAATTACGTCCCCCATTGGATTTGCTTTGGACTGAAATATACAGCTGGAGAAAGATGTTTTGAAATCTTAGTCTCAATAAAGGAGTTTTAACAGAGATCAAGAAGTAAAAATCAGCTTTTAATATTAAATAGTTTCAGAGTTAAGTGTTATAGTGCTTCATGTGTAAAGCTCATATAAGTATTAAATAATTTAATTACAACAATAATAAAGAAATGTAGGTTGAATTTGATGAGTAACAGTATTGAATAAGAAGTCAAAGAGATAGTTCAACAAATCATATATTGAAAGTTCAAGAAAAAAGAAGCAAGTTTGGCCAAATGATGACTAAGAGGGAAAAGAAAACCTGCTAAAAGTATTTATTTAAAGATGAAAACAGCAAGAGGAGTGACAGCCCAAGGGACGTGAATAATGAAGATGAAATCAGTGTGACTATAAGCTGAATATTAAAATTATTGCTTAATACTAAATTTCTTCAGACTCTGAAGGATTTTGCAAGAAAGAAGATGGAAGCCCAGTAACACCAGAGTTGTGCTTTTTTTGTTGTTGGTTTGATTATTTTTAGGCAGTTTTATAAAACAACGAGAGCATGCTGTGGGGCACGTTCTCATGCTGATTATGGTATGGGCAAACTAGAAGTGAAGTGAAATATAAAAGTAACCCTTTAAAGACAGAAGAATGTTTATCAATGGTACTGTAGTAAGTTTTGATCATACTTTTAAGGCTTGGCCTAGGAAAAATGAATGAGACAGAAGTAGTAATGAAATCAACTCTCTAATCTAGTGGCCGGGTCCTTTCCCTGAAAGACAGGAACACATTCTTCCAATTCTACTTCATTTAGAAACTGCGCATCCTATTTCTACAATATCCATAGTAACTGGACATGATATCTAAACAGGTCTTACAGCAAGGACTGGAACCCAAGTCCACTCTCACAAAGGAATTCTTTAAACCAAAAAAAAAGGAGGATTATCTCTTGGCCTAGTGAATCTTTTACAACTCCAGGGAAAGTTGGCTGTCTATAGGGGTGTATGAAGTCATCCTCCAACAGTTCCATGTTTAGATCCCATTCCTGTGACACGTGTATTTGATATTCCTTAGGCTAAGAAAACAATTGGAAATAGGTGTTTCATGGGCTATGTGACTGCTCTGCCCACTGCATTTAATGGGTGACTAACCAACACTACAGCTGCTAAAACCTTTGCTGTCATTTCCATGAAGAACCTTGCTCAGTAGACATGCTCTAAAAATGTTTAACAGGTAACAGAGATAGAAGGGTATTCATTGTCTTTTGATGTAACTGATGTGTTGGACTTTTCTACATTGTCAGTGCTAGAGCATATGTGGTTGGTGCTGACTGGGTACATAAGTTACTGGTGAAAATGGAGTCAGCAATGGGCCACCATTTTGCAGTTAGGCAGCCTGTGTCCCACATCTGACTTTATACTGCTGATTCTGAAAAACATAATGTGCTGACAGCACCATCCGGCTGGAAATTCACTGGAAAGAACAGTCACACAGTCAATAAAAGCTCCAGAGTTGACTTTCAGAAAGCAGGAGTGGAGGACTGGTATCTCTGAAGCCTACCTACTTGCACTACATCACCCGCGTTATTAATCCTGAAAACCTTGCCATTGTACGGAAACGATTTGCTTTGAATGCCTTCAGGAGTTCTGGACCCTATTTCCACCTGCCCCAAAGCAATTCCCTGAACTGCAGGTAGTCCATTAACCAATACAGAATTCCTGGTTAGGGTTTAAAAATAAGACTTTTGCTTTTTAGCAGCTCTGTTTGGATTTTTATTGACTGGATGTAGTAGACTATTGTGTCACTTGCCCTATAAAATACACAAGCTGTGAATAACATCAGTGTCAGAGATAAAAATGAAAGGCCAAGGTCTGCAAAGGAGCTTAAGGTACTTAAATCCAAAACATAGATCCTTGGAACTTTTTCGTGCCTTTCAAAGAAATTGAATTCCCATCAGTGCAGATTTCTAGATGTCTACATTTCTCATGTTGGAAATATTCTTTCAAAATCCTGACAGCAGATCAGTATCTAAGTCCTCTCAGGGTTCCTAGGCTCAACATGTCTTGGCAGTCCTCCTTCTGATGTCCCTGGCCTCTGGGGCATGGTCTCAGGACATGTCCCAGTTCTGCCCAGGGCAAAGCTTGGAGGAGGAGGTGAAATCTCTCTTTAATCTTCGACAGAGCAGTGGTTAAAGAGACTCCATGGATGAAAATTCTTGCGGTGTCTAGTCTGACCCAAATGTTTTTGCTGAGATCTGTATATTATCACATAGGTCAATGAAGACTCTCCTGTCTGTAGCTCCCCTCAGCCTTTGGTGAACACCTTCTATAGAAGAGCAAGTGCACGTCTAAGTGTCCACCAGTCTGTCAGGAGAGAATTCAAATTATCAGGCTGTTGGTGGACAGACTGATTCAGGTGCTCTTGAGGTTTCATGATGGATCATGTCACTGTGCATAAGCCGTGGAATAATCACTGGATTGTGGAGGAAATTGGTGAAGAGTCTCTCTGTTATCATTGGTAAGGCACTGTGCCTGGTGAGCAGGCAACACAAACCGAGCTCTCCTGCCTAGATGAGTGCCCTGATTGTGTGGATATTTGACAGTGAGAGAGATCTGCATCTTCATTTAAGGTGATTTGTGAGAAAAGTGCTGAGTTAAACTGGGGCCTAATTCTAGGCAGAAGTTATTCTAGGTCCTAAGAAAGGGGATCAAAACCCTGTGTTTTCAGGAACATGGCGAGCAATCCATAGGCTGATGATGCAACAGAAAGCAGAAGATCTGACCGAGATTCACTGAAGTTTGGGAAGTTTCGGGTCCATGGGACTCAGTAGGAGTCCCTAACCACTAATCTAGGGGCTATGCTAGACCGAGGTAAAGCACTCATGTGATAGGATGGAATGCAGAAAAAAAAATGAGTCTGAGCAGGGATAAGCAAACCGTGGCTTTTAATATTGAGAGAAAATCAATACCTGGGTGGCAGTCTCAGGAAAACCTTCGGGAAGATCACAGAAAGAGTTTTCGTGTTTCTTAACTAGGTATACCATTACCTCTATCATAGGGCAGCCCAGGATGGATGTTTAGAAAGCACTTACACAGGGTTATATAGCATTTAATACCTTCAAAATACTGCAAGCAGCCCTTCCACTGTCTGCAGGGTGTGTTGGGAGTGATGCTGAAGAAGTGGGAATTGAAACAGCATTCTTTGGGTGGGTGGATCTGCTTGTCACCAGCTATTGGCAAGGTAGGTTCTGCGTCAGGGCTGTGCCTGCCTTCAAGTTTGCATTTTTAGACAATGTGTTCTCATCTCAGATCTTCAGATATCCCTGATGTTTCATGTCATTACTAATGATAAAAATGTCTCTGTCTTTTTTTTCTATTAAAGACCTGCTGTCTAGCTCAAACCAGATCTTTACTTTTCCAAACACTTGCTAATATCTACCTGGACTACTGTTAAAGTAAAAATCCACTCAAATATCATCTCTGCAAAATGTAATTTCCATCTAATGCTTGAACTAGACCTCATGAAATAAGATGCTGAGAAAGATTTATGAGTCACCAAGGCTCGAGTTAATGTGCTGATAGCTGTGGAATTTCAGATGTTCGAATAGAAGTACTCACAGCTGGGGCAGGAATTTCCTAATTTGCCAAAAACCCTTAGAAAATAACCCTCCAAACAATGGTAACTGAAGGTTTAACCTATATGTGTGCAATTTATTTTTTCACCATTTTAAATAGTTCTTACAACTGGTGAAAAATAAATATGGAATCATCTTCATGTGCAAAGATCCTTCTGAGAATGAAGCAACAAAGAGTGAGACAGACCCTTCTGACTGCTCTGCTCCCAGGAAGTCTCCTGACCACATACACCTGACGGCCCCTGCCCTGCAGAACAGCTGCTGACACATCCAGAGTCCTCTGGGAAGGCTTTTACAGTTGATTGAGACTTTCATCGCTTCTAAGCACAACACACATGGTGTAACCGACCAGCTCCTGCCTTGAATACGCATTTGAAACATTCAGTGATATTAAGAAAATGTTTTACTTAGGTAAAAGCTGCAACATCAATTTCATTACTAAAAATAATAGAGGATTTGATGCAATGGAAAGACGATTTATGAATACATTACATGCCAAATCCAACTTTCAGGGTTTTTTTTCACTTAATGTTATTTCAAGACATTAAATGCGCCATACCCTATTGTTGTCTTCTGCAGGACAGATAGAGTGCAATCCACTTTTATATGTTTCACACTTAGAATGAATGTTCAGAAGAGGGATAAAAAGCTGTTTAAGGAGACAGGCAGTGCTTATAATAATGTAGCTGGAATTGCTTAAGAGTGTTATTATTTTTCCAGTGTATATATTTTGGCATAATTCTGTTTTGGACACAGTTATGAATCTATATTAATAAGAAGTTTTTTAACAGTATAATTCCTTCCCTGGTCAAAATCAGCTATACAAGTGTAAGCATATGTATATAAGTGTGACTATGTTTATAACATTACCACGTACAGTTGGAGCAGGATAATCTTTTTGTCTAGGCGAGTCCAAGTCCTTCATCTCTTCAGAAAGCACCAAAATGACACCAACCTTAGTGTTTATAAATGTGACCGTTTTTTCCAAACAAACAATAAGTCACTTTACTCTCCTCTGCATTCAGGGAACAGTCCTTAAGTGGACATGTTTAAAGAGATGCCTTGCTTCCAACAGAGACATTGGAAATATTCAGATTTTTGCAGTGTCTTTCAAAAGCTAGTTCTGTCAAGCGTGCCAAGTATTTGATGTTGGTAGTCCCACACAAGCACTTAGAAACGTGTTGTTTGTGATCTGATTTTGGATAACAGAAGCATTGCCGTGCTTCGATGAATCCTTAATGTTTTAGTTCTTCAGAGGAAAGATGACAACAACATCAAACTTCAGCCAGGAAACCTCCATTCTATTTCAGCTGCAGCCAGATATTCAGCTGCAGGGTAGTGGAAACCTAGCACATACAGATTAAAACAAAAACAAAGTCAACAACTACAACAACAATAACTAAGACAACAACAAAAAAACCCACAAACAAACCAAAACCACCACCACCAACTGGTTGTGAACTGGTTAGCTCACACTCGGACTGTTGGTCAGGACCATCCTATAACACAGGATTATAGACCTGGTAGTACTTCTGTACTAGTATATGGACTTAGTTTAGGATCAGAAGCAACAGTTTCGTGTCCAAACTAGTTAAGAAACACCGTGGAGAAACACAGCAGAGAGACATCTCAGTTGATGTGTTGATTGAGGTACTTGCCTCTCCATCCACGGCATCATTTGCAACTCAGGTGACCCCCTAATGGTTAAATGAAGTTGACTCTGAATGCATTCACTGGTGAAGAAATACATCTTCTAAAGCAGCAGGAATTTTATGCTTTATAGAGCAAATGATCTTAATTCTGTGCTTAGAAGTGAGCAGAAGTTAGATGTAAGCCCAACTAGTTTCTTTTTAATTTGTGGATCATTGGAGAGGAAAAAAGGCAGTACTTTTAAAGGTCTGACCAAAAGTTCATTGACGTCTATGGGTGCTGCTCTGTTGTTTTTCCTGGTCTTTTCTCCAGCCTCTTAGTAAGTCTATATGTGCAATGCCTGGGCTCCCATGGTTCATTACATTATTCGGAGTTCACACTGAGATGGAATGTGTTATATCAGTTTGAGGAGAATAAAAATCATTACAGAATTGTTCCAAAGCCATTTGGGAAAACCTATCATAAAATGAGGCTATATATTTTCAGTCCTTTATGTAGCCAGTCAGTACGTGTCATTCCAAGAAGAAACAGTTGAGTTAGGATCATGTCCAGTTCACTGTGTGTTTTCAGGAATTTGCTGTAACAAATGAAAAATCAGTCTGTCCTACAAGGAGAAGTAGCCTACTAGACATCACTGGGTGTGGGCACTTGGACAAGCTCTACAAAACAAATATCTTCCAAGGGATCAGCAACATCAGATGCTATTTGAGCACTGATAAAACAAATGTGCTAGACATAGTTCAGAACTGGCTAGGGTAAATTTTATACTTTGCAAAACAAACATCTTTGCAAGTGCAAATTCAGCATTCAGTCAGGGAAGCAGTTGGTTTTATTTTCCCTCATTCTTTTTTTTTCTTGTTGGCTGCTTTTATCGAAAAGGTCTTTCATATTTCTCAGACGACTATTCTCATTCTCTTGCTATTTTTGATAGGTATGTTACTACAAAAATATTGCTGTGCAAAATTATCTCCTACAGTGTCAAACTTCTCTTCATGTTCAGTTTGTTTTAAAAGTAGTTCTGTATTTAAATATTGTGTAGTATAGAAGCACTAAACCATTTTAGTTATCATGGCCCATATGTGCCATAGCAGTATAGAGGGCTTTATATTCTAATCCTTAACTTTTTTCGAGAGAGTAGCTGTTTGATGTGAACCTGTTTCAAGCCCATCCTACTTTCTAAAGTCCTTCCAATCAAATTGGATAACTTTCTGATATAAATTGTTTTTAAAAAATATGATCAAACTTGTGATTAATTTTATTCTGTACTGTAAGTTTCAAACTATTCTTACATGTATGAAGAAACTGCTGTTACTGTCATATAAACCATTCTACCTCCTAAGCAGCTTGTGTATACATTCTCCAGTACAGTTAAGTAGTTTAATGTTTAGGACTGAGTTTGGACATATGACAAGAGTGTGTCTGCTTCTGTCTATAGCTCTAATAGGAGATTTTAGCCCATATTTGATAGAGTAGCTAATTTAAGGCTGAAATTGCAGACTTCCTAACAAATCTGTCAAACTTTGACCAGCTAAAAGTGAAATGTGGTGATGGTCTGTCCCTTAGTTGCTGGTGCCCAGTGTTAGTTAAATGCCTTTGTGTCCAGGAGAGGGCTGGAGATGGCATGGGGTGGGATGGCACAGCAGAGTGGGTTCACAGTGCATGAAATGTGCCCCCAGTGCTGCAGCCAGGCACTGGGAACTGCTGAGCACTGGAGTCCTCACATGTGGCCTTGGGAACCGCATCAGGGCCACTGGGATGTGCGGTCATCCCATTAGCATGCACCATCTGGACTTATGGGCACAGACACTCTTTCAGAGACTCAACTCAATGATGGCTTTTAAAGAATAGTTGAAAGCATCACAGAATCACAGAATGGTTTGGATTGGAAGGGACTTCTGGAGATCACCTAGTCCAACCCACCTGCTAAAGCAGAGGTAGAGAAGGTTGAGCCAACACTAAACTTTTGGGTCATATCTTAATGGCTATAAATTGGGCTAGGAAATAAGAAAAGTGGGCTTTTTTTTTTTTTTTTTAATTTATTTGAGGTTTTCCAACTATTCCTGCAACCTAAGAGGGCTCCTGGCCAGGCTCTGCTTCTGGGCTGCTATGGTGAGGCAAGCATGGATGCGCATGTGGAAGACTTTACAGAGAAAAGTGAGCTACCAGTAGAACTTAGATGTTTCCTGGATCGACAGCAGCTGAATGAGAGGTTTCCACATTACACTTATGAATTTAGGTTATTAGTCAATTACAGCTGACTTTTTTGGAGCTAGCCTTTAACATCTCTGCCTGCCTTTTTCTCTGTATTGGGAATATGTATCTCCCTCCTTGTACCTCAAAGAGGGGTTTGATATCTGTCTAATATTACTTCATCCCTTCCATCTTCCCAGCCATGGATGATTGCTTCTGGGAGAAGTACTTAGGACTTTGTGTGGTCCAGCTTTGAAAGACTGGATGTAAGAATCAGTCTCTTTCCTTTGGGACGTCTTTACATCCCACTTTGTTTCAGTGGTAGAAATTATATTCCAGTTTAAATTTTCCTCTTTCAGTTCATCCTATGAGAGTCCATCTAATTATACCAGACAAATAAGCCAAATCTAGTTCAGCCAAATTGACACTGGCTAAATTCAAGTTTGATGAGTCTAACTTCCCTTGAGCTTGGCAAAGCACTGTGCATGTGACAGAGTGGTAAAGCAAAGACATTCCCCTAATTGTGCTGGATGTGGTTCCTGAGACCTGAAGACATCCACACCTTGGCATGAGCCTGAGTGAAAGCTGACAGCCTGGGCCCACATCTCCATCATCCATCCAGATGTTCCATCAAGTTGATCTCTCTTTATATGAGCTGCTAAAAAAATAATAATAAGATCTGCTTACAGAGCTGAAGTCTTGAACTTTTAGCAAAAAACTCCTGTTTTTCAGTCCATTGGTGTTTACCACAACTGGGACTGGACCTCATTGCTCCCTGTTTCACTTCCTGACTCCAGGCTACAGGTAAATTTGAAATCCTTTGTGGCAGACTGCAGGCCACATGCAACACATGCTGGGTGTTTTGAATGGATTCTGGAAAGAAATTTAGAGCTAATTAGAATATGGAAACACTTCTGTGTCTAATATGCAATTAGGGAATTGCAAGTCTTTAGTGAAAATCCAAATAGTTGGGATAAAAAATTCCAAAAGCCTAATACACCTTGTAACACTCAGGTCTGGCATTTAAATTAAACATCTTTCTCTTTCGAGGTGCAACCATCTTCACTCTCCCCTTCACAGCCACAGAGCAGCATTTGATGTCAGGTGCCTACTGAGAAAAACTACATCTTCTGCTCTAACAAGGAATGTGTGCACCCTTTTCTCAAACCCTTCCCCAGAGCAGGGAATGAATTGATTAAAATCTGACACCTTTGTAAGAGAAGTTGTTTGGTGAGAGCTGGGCCAGGTTTGGATTGCTTCCAGAGCGATTCCTAGAGCAGCAACTGTGAAAGTCCTGTAAAAACAGCAGCCTGAATCATTTGCGTGCTGTCCTTTGCTATTCCCTTATCTGCAAGCAAACTAAAAATAGAGATGAATTATAGGGCTCCAAGCAATTATGTTGAGTAGAGCATTGAGATGACAGTGTGTATTTAACAAGAAATGTTTTATAATAGAAGCAGAAATAGCAAGAGCTAAATATAGACTTTTAAATTCACTTGGAATCTGGAGTTGGCAGTTTTGTATTTATGGTTTTTGTACCAATTTCCTTATTTGAACCAATATGAAGTGCTTGCCTTTTTTTTTTTCCCCAGTCTCCAAGCTTTTCAGTGATCCAACATTTTTGGTATACATCAGCATGGAATATCTGATAATTACAAGCCAAAATTTAAAATCTGGTTTTGCCCCTACACAAAGTTCCCATGAGGAAGAGATCAAACTGGGTCATAGTCAATGCTTAAAGGGTGACAGGGGGAAACTATATGTTTCTGTCGAATCTCTTCTTTTTGTTTTACTTTCATGAGCAAGTCCAGGGTGGTGTTACTTTCACTCTAGGTGTAGAGATACACAAGTTGCCTCCTCCCATGCTCATCCCAAGCCAGAAGTTCTCAGGGATGCCTGAGTCTGGTGTACACGATTTATTGCTGCCAAGTCAAGCTAGAAAGTCCTCCTGTGTTATTTCCCTCTTGAAAAGCTGTTGCAGAAATCTCTGCACCACACTTCCCCGCACATTGCAGATGTTCTCCAAGCTCTTCTGAGCAAATGGGAAGCAGTCTCCTTTTCTGCAGGACAGATGCTACATAGGCAACAAAAAGCAAAAGCATTCATTGCCCATGGCAATTAGTAGGCAATACAAAGTGTGGCAGAAAAGCAACCAGTGAAATGCAAATCAAAATGCCAAGGTCTCTTAGTCCTTAAATTTCCCAGCAAATATGCACTAAGCCACCAGGAGTAGTTGTCTCACCTAACAGCAACTGCCTGAAAATTAGGAGTCTGGTCTCAGCTAATTGTCTCCCCTGCAACTGGGGCTAAAGGGGATTCACCCCATCCTAACACAGATGTTTAGTGCTGCCCATTGGAGGTGTACCTGTCTCTACTGACTATTGAAAAAACCTGGATGTCAGTTCAAAGGCAAATAATCCAATTCTAATAATAGAATTACCCACAAAAACTCAAATATTAATGCGGGCCAATAATTGACTTGAAGGCATCCCTTTAGGAGAGATTTCATACAATTTTTTTCTTTCCAAAACAAATTATTTGGCTAAAAATACAAGTGCTGCTTCAGTTCAATCGCAACAGAAATACACAAACAAACAAGTTTTTCATTAAAGACTGCAATTACTGAATAACAGGATATGACTTTCCACCACATCCTATTTCTAGCTGCAGGCTTTTTGAAAACACACCAGCAGCCCCATCGCAGAAGTGCCGTTGTTGACTGAACTTGCTGGTGATGGAGTTTTCCAATGTCAGCAAGTTTTGTCTTCACCTCTCCATCGATTCTGCCTGTGGGTGAGTTCAGAATTAAGGCAGGAGGGGCAAGGACATCGCTGCATCATCTTTCAACCCGCTTAAAAAAAACAAAGAGCACATACTTGGCAGCACTTTAATTTCTATGGTTACTGATGAATAACAGCACAGCTGGGGAACTGTTGCTACAACCCATGAGCAGAGATAATTTAAGAGGTCACACATTAGCAGATCCATTAAAAAAGCACTTTTTTTCAGGGATAATAAAACTGTAGGAAGACTGTGGAAGATGTTAGGTTGTAGTCTTTGCATTAGTATCAAGTGGACTACCCCACTAGTCATAAATTTGCCCTCATTACTGTCATTATTTAGAAAACAGTAAGAGCAAGGATGGATGGCTCTTTGTTTAAGACACCAAAACAGGGCTGGTGGCTTCTGGACAAAATCTTGACCCGTAACACAATCTGATTGGATTTAGTCACAGTCTCAGATGTTGTTGTCTCCAGTGCTAACGCAGGCAAATGCTCTGTGCAGCTTGGAGAGCCTTTCTGGCCAGAGAGACCTGTATCATGGCTTTGCTTTCTATCAGGGGAACAGTGATACAATTTTCCAGTGAAGTCCGGAAAAAAATAATTGAGTAACCCTGAATCAGAATGGTTTGGGAGCTCTGACACAGGCTTCTTGCGAGACCTGGGTGAAATGGCTGGTTTGTGCTTTAAGTTTCGATCTGTACTCCCTTTCACATCTATTAGAGTACCAGCCATGAAGCCCTGGTAACTTCACGGCCATGCAATCTACCCTTAAATGACTGACAAAATGGACTTTAAAAGCCTTCTAGGCAGGGAAAGCCTATTGCTTTGTTTTACACAGTGCTATATTCAGGAAGGAAATGAAGGCAGGATTCACCCTTATTTGGTGTTCCATGTCCTAGCTGTGGGCTCCTCTGAAACAAATCCATTCAACCAGAGACAACAAAGACTTTCAGAATTTGTTTTCACTTTTGCAAATTCTAACAAGTCACATGTAGTCAAGGAATGTAACAACTAGTATTTTATATGCCTGTGGGTAGCATTGTAAAGGCACTGTTTTAAAAATATAAAATAATTATTAATGGGCTGAACCTGTGAGTCAGTCCACAGAAATGAACTGTTGCTGTCAATGCAAATGTTGCAATTTTACATTTCATTGTGTGTACTGCAGGATTAGTACCAGAAAAGACAGATGAAATCCATGTCGTTTTGCAAAACTCGTCTTTCTACATATAGTCTCTACACACGCTGGAACAAGCACATCACTGAGCATAAAACCATTGACATCAGTAGAGTTTCACCTGGGACGGGTTTGGCCTACTTTTACTAATTACGTCAGTATGCTCAAGCTATGCTGAACAATTCATTAGTGGCAGACAGCTGAATTTCTAAAAGTGTGTGTAACCTAAGTCTAACAACCAGCACAGTCAAAACTACTCTCAGTAGCTCTTCTGGGCAACGAAACACACCATGAGATTGAATAAATAAATATAAACAAAGAATGTTTTTCAATTTGCTCTCCATCTGGAGTACTGGATATTTTTCCAGCTCTGAAACCAAGGCATGTTTGTATACTATTAAAGACAGTCTTCTTTACCTTCTGCCATCTCTGATGATCCCAGTGGATTTAAGAGCATTTCTATAGATTAGACATTTTCCTTACTTTTTGCTGCATTCAAAGAATAAGCCAATATGCCATGGGTTGATTGATTTTTAAAAATTTGTGCTTAAATATTTTTTTTTCCTAGTCTAAGGCAAAGGTGAAAGTATGAGTTTTATTTTTATTTCTTTATTCCTAAATGCCTATTTTCACCTCCCAGTTCCATTCCTACAAATAATTAGGCAATGTCAGGCACTGCTCCCGGCCGTTGGAGCCGAGGTGGCTCTTTGTGGTGCTGGGCTGCTGGAGCAGCGACTGGGTGTGAGTGGTGGTGGCCACACGTAGCTGTCTTGTCTCAGAGCAGAGATGAGCTCTCTAGCAGAAGGGCTTGCTCTGTGCCAGCTGGATTGAGCGCCTGACAGCCTTTCTGAACTTGTTTAATTTATCAGCAGAGGTTTAACCTGGGCGTCTGAGAGGTGCCTTTCGCTGGCAGATACAGGTTGGGTTCTCATGCTTTTTTACTTGTGTCTATTAAAGAGGAATGGTATTGACTCATCCCTCTTGTGTTAGATGCCAGATTAACAGGTTGTTTCCTACAGAACTTGCACTTTACCTCACGCATCTAATATCAAACGCAGGACTTAAGTAATAAATGCCCCCACCCTAGCAACCTTAGCTGTTGCCTAAAATTTCATTTCTTGAGATGCAAAAAAATGAACTAATCTGAAATGTGATAGCTCTCATCTTCTTTCTCTCTCTGGATCATGTTCATATGGCGAACAAGTCTGATGAGGAGTGGCTGAGGGAGCTGGGGCTGTTTAGTTTGGAGAAAAGGAGACTGAGGGGAGACCTTATCGCTGTCTGCAACTGCCTGAAAGGAGGTTGTAGAATGGAAGGTGTTGGTCTCTTCTGCCAAGTAGCAAGTGATAGGATGAGAGGAAATGGCCTCAAGTTGTGCAGGGAAGGTTGAGGTTGTGTATTAGGAAAAATTTCTTCATGGAAAGGGTTGTGAAGCACTGGAACAGGCTGCCCAGGGAAGTGGTGGAGTCACCATCCCTGCAAGTATTTAAAAGACATGTAGATGAGGTTCTTAGGGACATGGTTAAGTACCAGAGCTAGGTGTCACGGAGGCACCCAAAATTAAGTTTCGGCGGACAACAAGGTCCAAAACTAACTTTATTCTGGCCAGAAAAGTAC